>LKNJ01001444.1:91388-101827 GCA_002120245.1 Maccullochella peelii
ATATATATATATATATATCAAACACACCCTTGATTATTATTGATGGGGTAATCAGGATTAGATATAATACTTTTTTTGTGTTAATTGTTCATGTTTGTTCATTATTTTGCCCTCCGGTTGTTTGTATTGTGGATTGAGGTTGTGAGGTGACAGATGTGTCGTGATGTTGTCCAGATCTGAGCTGGGTTCCCCAAAGTGTTTGTTACTAGTTATGTGTTCTTGCAAAGCTTCGCAGCAAATATTTTTTAATAGAAGTATATACATAAATCTGTTTATTTTTACCATGTTGGTCAGATGAGATGCATTGGAGCACAGTTTGTATAATACTGAGAATACATGGGTCTTAAGGAGAAATGCCTACAAAAGGTTATATTTAGTATGACAAGAAAGACAACAGAGGTATATTTGTAACAAACAAGCTGGCATATTTTATTTGTATTTCAATCTGTTGTCACAGAATAATTTTTTTTTTGATTCTGTGATTGAACCAAGATGCTTCAAATAGTCTCTATTTCAAAACCCAAGCAGCTTGAGAACCACTGGCCTTCAATGCCGTCTACCATTTTGAATGCCGAGTGTTACGGTGAAACTAGTTTGTACAGACATTTTGGGAAACACAAACCCAGAATCCCTCTCCTGTTCTAATCTCTCTTGCTGTACTGTGCTGTTTCCCTACAGTGACAATGGTAGAAACCTGGTAAACTGCTTTGTGGTCTCAGTGGATCAGTATTGCCATGTGCTCTGTATGTGCTAATGTGATTTGGGAAGTTTACTGAATGTAATGAAATGTACTGAAGGTGATAAGAAAGATAGAAAACTAAACATAAGGAAGGGAGGACTTGACTCACTCAGGTGTAAGACAGTGTGTGTGAGTGTGTGTGAAATACTGAAAAGTTAAATATATCCTTATTTATGTTCTAATGCTTTACACTTTGCATTTTCATGCCTATAATAACAGTGTAAACATGTAGTTGTAGAAACACGTGCATAACCCTCAGAATAGACTCACCCACACATAGAAACTTCTGCCACTTCAAACTATGCACTTATAGTAAATCCAGCCCGTACAGCACTGACCCCAGTTTAACAGTACTGAGAACATATGTATTCAAACAATATAACTATAAATAACAGAAACAGATAAATACAACGCACATGCACATTTATTTTTTTAAGTTTTACACAATGATATATTGTTTGTTACAATCAGATCATTTTCAGTCAACTTGCTTTACAGCAGTCTTGTCAGAACACTCATTTCTAAACATTTAAAGGGGCACTCCACTAATTCTACACATGAAGAGTACTACTCAGACGGTCACAACAGTTGTATAATGTACTCTGTGGCTTAGGATGGCGCTTATGTGTTACAAACTGAGGGCATGGAGATTGAAAGACTTGGGTATTTACCAGGCAGGGAGGCTCTACTGAAAGACACCATTGGGTTGCTACTAAAAATCAGGATATTTCTGCTTCTACTGCACAAATTTTGAGCACTCTTTTTAAAATCCGACTCTTGTGAGTCCCCCAACTTTATGGAAGTGCAGTAGTAAATTGCTGTAGTACCCCTTTAAAGAATAACATAAAAATGTGATTTGTGGTCAGATCGGACTACAGGTTCAAACTTGAAACCATGTGCTGATCACTGGCTCAATTGCAGTCACATGCATTACATTTAAATGATAATAGATATTTTATACAATTATAGACATAGTATCATAGAATTACAAATATATGCAAATATATATATACAAATATACAATAATACATTCACAATCACTACCTCTAAAACATGGTGTTATAACATAAGTGGGCCTGGAGGGACCATTTCAACTTCAAAGTTTATTTTACATAATTATAGAAATGTACATTTCCTGACAATCGAGATATGCTTTAACTAAGTAGATTGACGTTTTGGGAAAAATGTTTATTCTCTTTCTTCCCAAGATTTCGATGAGAAGATTGATACCACGCTCACGTCTATGTGCGTTAACTATGGAGCTAGAGCCTGGAGGTGATTAGCTTAGCTTACCTTAAAGACTGGAAGCAGGGGGAAACAATTAGCCTGGCTATGTTTGAAGGTCAAAAATATGCCTATCAACACCTAAACAAAAGCTTATTAAAACTGACTAACACATTGTATCTTGTTTGTGTATTCGTACACAAACAGAAATGCACAATTTGTGGTTTTAGAGGAAGTTATGTGCTGTAACTATTTTTTGACAAACAACAAGGTATCTATCTGCCTGGTACTTCTGTGCAGCATCTCCGCTGGTTGCCTGGCAACCTCAGTGTCACTACAAGATTCTGGGAAGTCACTGCACCTGGCTGTTGTTTGCAGAGAAATAGTTAACTCCACCTAAAACCATACTCTTGTTTGCATTTCTGGTCCTGTGCAGATTAAACAAAAGAGATGCAATGTATTTATAAGATAAATTTAGAGGTGTTGGTATGCAGATTATTGAACAGATTTTTGAGAGAGCCAGGCTATCAGTTTCCCCCTGCTTCTAGTCTTTGTGCTAAGCTAGGCTAGTCACCTCCTGACTCTAGCTCCATACTTAATGCACAGACATGAGAGTGGTACTGATCTTCTTACCTAACTCTCTGAAAGAAAGCAAATAAGCAAATGTCCTAAAATGTCAAACTATTCCTTAAATCAACACACATTTTGTGAGTTTTGCTTATTTTGACTGGGATCATACTTTAGGTGGGTCTATAAGATATATCATCACATACAAGCAGAAACCAAGGCAAACTACAAACTATGGCATGAGTTTCAAATACATTTTGTTCTTCACCTGTGGTGCGATCAGACCACAGCTGGTCACTTAGGATTAAGCGTCACTTAGCAGCAAACAGAAGAGGCAACACGTCATGTTGTTGATCGTGCTAATGTGAGGTGCTTATTCTGTGCCACAGATGTACAAGTTATTTTAACATAATTTATGCTACTTGTTAATCCCTCTAAGAACAAACAAGATTAGGCTCCTGCCTGTTTACAGGTGGGGGAGTGTTTACTTTTCATTACCCACTCACACCGACAAAGAGAGTGAAGCAAGAGGAGACATGCCGGCATTACTTTTGTTATTATAATTCTTATTATAATAATAATAGTAATCAAAATAATATTTGTTGTGGTTGTTGTTGTAATAGATTAACGTGACACTGAACTGTGTGTTCTTAAATTGATGGTTGGGATGAGACATGTAAAAGAGAACAGAAAGTGATGTATTAGACTCCAGGGCAAGGCAAGACTGAATGACTTAAGGAGTGGTAGGATGATGTAATGTACACATGGAAAGGCTGCCTTCCCTAACCAAAGCCTGCCAGGCACATTGGTACACCAATGATACAATAAATGGGTTTTCAAAATGGTAAGTAGGGTTAATGTAATGAGCAGGTTTCAGTCAGTCCTGTTAACAGCTACATAACTTGATACTGAAGGTTTGCATAGAGCTTATTGTCCTTCTTATTAATAAGAGTAATAATGCCCTGTTCACCACCTTGAATGGAATACAAAATAAGAGCCTTCTCGGCATTTATCCAGATTACATGCTTTGGTGCAAGTAGATCCACCTCAGATCACTTAATTTAGCATTTATGTAATATTTTTGAGTCTTGATTTGGCCAGAGGTCAATCAGGGCGATGACATATTGTACATGTAGCTGTAGCGAGTGTCAACATGGCTGGCAGGCTTTGGTTTTCAGACCGAGTCGTGGCTGTGACTCCAGTGCAGTAGTTCAGTGCCTATACTAAATGTGAGGTAGTGCCTCGACTATGACTCCTGTTCTATAATAAACTATTTTGACTTGCTGTCTGATTCCATACGTCCTATGTGTACTCTTTTTTTCCCCTCCTGTCTGACTCCAGCACCTTGTCCTGGGGAAAAAGTGGAGAAAGAGAAAGAGCAGAGATAATGACAGGAAAGAGCATCCATTTCCATGTGCCTATCTCCATGCCTGTCTCTTAAGAGGTGTATGGGGGCTGTCATCAGAAAAATGTCACCTGATCCATAATAGATGAAGCTGACATCAAAACCCACTTCAAACGCAGTGCGTGGATGGAGTGCTCCTATAGAGAGAGAAAATTAGAATGAGGATATCTTTTCTCACAGTGGTAATAACTGGATGACTCCATGGTCAGCTGCTTCCCCAAATGAATCTCCTCTCTTCTTCACACTCTCCAAGGGAACAGTCTGTCACACAGAATATGTGTTACATCAAATACAAACTGCAATCCTCAGGAAACAGCTGTTAACACTATGATGTTATGAGTGAGATGATGCTTTTAGAGGGTTTCCTACATCTTTAGATGATCACAAAGCATTCCAGCATGTTAAAGCAGCAAGTAATTGGCCACAAATTAACTTCCACCTCCAGTGAATGCAGATGAAGGCTTATGCTGCATTATATGGACTTTTTAAAGTGTAAAAACAGAGCTTGGAATAAGATTGTAAAAACAGGAGGAATACGAAGAGGCGTTAATTGACTCTTCACTAAGCCCTGTCCCCCTTAGTTACTGTTGCTGCGCCTGTCAAGCTTTCCATTCTCGCTGGGTGCATATTGCAGTTTACAATGATAATTGTGCCAGATTTAAAAATCAAACTCAATTTTTTAAACCATGGATCCTTAAAGTCAAGCTTCTCATTTTGAAATGACCAACACGTCCTCAGACCTAAACGCCAGAAAAGGTTGCTTGCCAAAACGACATATTATGACCATTGGAGAGTACCAGCAGCAGGCATACCAGACCTTCATTGTCATGATAACAATAATAAACACATGGTTAAGATTGTGAAATGGTCAGGTTTGGTTAGGTTTAAGCAGCAAAACCACTTGGTTAGGTTATAAGTTAAGTTACGTTACGTGTCTTACTAACGTAGCTTAATTTGTGCAACGTTATAATCTGAAGTTAAAATAAGTCAATGTTGACTTTTGGTTTCACACGGGACACGAGCAGCCTCATTGAAAGTCCTGTGTTTGACCCATCCACCCACCCAGCCTTATCCCTATGTGGACTTTGTCGCTCTTTATACTACCTCACCTGACTTCCTCCTTTGCTCCCGTCATAATTACTATGGACACTAGAGGTTGCCGCCTAACAATAAACGTAAATATGGGTCGTAATAAGCTGCTTGCACAGACGACCTATATGGTCTTATTTTGGGGGAAGGCAGTCTGGAAATGACAACTGTCATAAAGCTGCCTCCGGCTAACTTTGTTAATCTTTCCAGCTGTCTTGTTTTAAAATGAGAATCTTGTAAATGGGCTCTTTAATGGCCACACACTTGGTACTTAGGGTTATACTTGGTAAATACTGAGGCTAAAGGTGCATGCAGGCAAAAAGTCAGCATTATCTCCAGTTGGCAATCCATGTAGAAGACATAGAAATAAAGAACAATACAAGCTAGATACTTATTACAGTATAAGTAGACCTGAAGTTGTTGGTTTATTAATCAATTATTAAATAAAAAATGCTAAACATTTGCTGTTTCTAATGTGAGGATTTGCTGATTTTGTCTGTTTTACATCATTGCCAACTGAAAATCTTTGGTCTTTGTATTGACAAAACAAAAAAGACATTTGAAGACATCCCTTTGGACTGAAATATGGCATTATTTTAACTACTACTACTACTCTAATTGATTCATCAAAAAAATGATCAACAGATCAATCAATGAGGGAAATAATAGTAGCCAACCTCATTATATGTAAGACAAGAAAAAATGTAAGAACAAAGTGTTATTTTTAACTCTTTTGCTGCTTAGCTTACATATATGTTCATATTTTCAAAAAGTACATTGTCACTTTTAATGTTAGAAGGCCTTTAGGATGAGGACAAACGGATGTGTTTGACAAATGCAACACAATCTCAGGTAACGTTGGCTGGAGTTGCTGGTGTCTAAACTTCCCTAAAACCAGTAAAGAGCAGGGCAGAGCTGCTAACATTAGCATAAACTCTGATAGTATCCAGGACCGGCTTCCACACAGTGAGGGAATAAATTAAAGTGGATGTGATAGTTTTTTTTAACGTAAGCTATAACCCCACAAGCTAGTATAGTTAACTAGTTATGTGCTCATTGGCTACGAAAGTAACACTGTTACTACTACTGTAGTAAGCTAGTTAGAAAAACACATTTGCAGCATAAAATCCACTCAGTAAAATCCTTTTTCCCTCAGCCATTATGACAACTGTTGTCAGGTGACAGCAGAGAGGAAACAGAAACTAGTGAACTATTGTTAGACCAAACTGACTTGAAGGGCAAAGCAATTAAACTGATGAACACTTCTCTCAGTTACTCTCAGCTGGCATGTGTGATGCACTGCAAATTAGAGGAAACATTTCCCGAGCAGGTGTTTGTGGTCTCGCGTTAGCTCAAGTCAGACATACCATTAGGTTGTACAGTGACAGGGACATAAATGATTAATGTTAATTAGTAATCAAAGATTAAGGATGATCATCATATCACCCCTTTCACCCAGGCTGTCTCTGGTGCCTGGTATGACACAGATTCATAATTAGCATTATTCCAATTATGTCATGTAATGGCGCTGATAAACATGTTGTTGATGATGCTTATTTAGATCTCAACATGGCACATGGAAGATGAATAATGCAGAAAAACAAGTGGGAACACAAGCCGGATATGAGTTTGGGCTGTAGATAACAGTGTCACATTAAACAGCACACTAATATCATTTGTCTGGGTTCCAATTTTTAAAGGCTGGTGAACAAGAATAATGAGTGTTCTTTGTCATGGGACACATGCACACTGACATCGGTAGCCGTCTGGCTACTGCAACCTCATTAATTTTGCCCAGGCAGAGGGTTAAAAGCAGATAAACACCAGGAAATCATGACTCTGGGTCTGATGCTGGAGAGTGTGAAATTCTTTCATCCAAGACATGTTGTTATTCTTTCCCTGCAACCCACGGCATCATGAAGCTATTTGGAACATCTCTGTGGTACAAAGCCTGGCTGTTACGTTTTGTTTAGCCTGGTCTACTCATGCAAGCAGGAAACCAGCACATACACATCATGTACCAGACACAGGTAGGAAATGTATATTTCCTGTATGAATGTATGTACCTGCATATTGTAGGAAATATGCAGGTACATACATTCATGTCTGTGTGCATAAACCAACCTAATATGCATTAATCAACTTAAAATGCAAACTTTGTAAACAATAATGTAAAATATTTGGTCATCAGGTCTGATTTGTATGCAGTTTTTTTCAGCACAAACACTACTAATTAGTGGGAATGCTGATTCAGCATTCACACTATTGTTATCCTGTTCTTTATTTTTCTTATTCTTCTTCCGTACGTTTTTCGGTTGCCTACTCCTTCAGCATACTTTCAGCTACAGAAACCATTCAATTATCAAAATGTTCAAATTTCTGTTAAACTTGCTCTCGTTTCCACAGTTTTCACTCTTCATACAAAATTTCACACCAGAACGTAGACAAACTTGTCCTGGTTCAGATCATGTAACTATTTAAGCCATAGGACATACAGTTTTTGAACTGTCTGCCTCCAAGCATCAGATAAATCCTTCAACTGTCTCATTGACTGTAATGATATTTTGGCTCCTATGGTCTTGAGCAAAACACAAACGAGAAGTGTTTTGAAACTGATTTCTCTGCCTTTTCTTAACTTTTTCCACACAATTTTTACATCAAAGTGTTCAGAAATGCCTTCTGGTGCCGACAGTAAGGTCATTTCACAGATACAACCTAAAATATAGGAGCTGTCACAAGTTGAAAACTCCTCTGTTTGAGATTACAGGCAAAACACAGACACGCACACACACACAGCGGTTACTATGGTGACTGTGACACCCTGAGGGAGTGGAGGGGGGAGGGGCAGACTGCAACTTAGACAGGTCAGACAGTGTGTATTTGTGTGTTAGTATCTGTATGTATTACTGTATGTGTCTGTGTTTGTGTGTGTGATGTATTACTCTGTGTGTGTGTGTGTGAGAGAGAGAGAGAGANGCTGTCACAAGTTGAAAACTCCTATCATCTCTGTGTTTGAGGTTACAGGCAAAACACAGACACGCACATACACACCGGTTGCTATGGTGACTGTGGCACCCTGAGGGAGTGGAGGGGGTAGGGGCAGACTGCTACTTAGACAGGTCAGACAGTGTGCATTTGTGTGTTAGCATCTGTATGTATTATGTGTGTGTGTGTGGTGTATTACTCTGTTTGTGTTTGTGTGTGTAAGAGAGAGAGACAGAGAGAGAGGTAGGTTTGAATTAACTAACAGTTAAAAAGCACAGAGGTCACAACTGCCAAAAATAGCTCTATACTCAATCCATCAATCAGAACAGAGGATCAAACTGATTGATGTTTAATTTGTTTATCAACATCAGCTGTGTGTGTAACTGTTGCCTGAAAAGTGCTCAGTCATTGAGACAGAGAGAGAGAAACCTGTAAAAGTTTCACTCAGAAAAGTCACCATCATTCAAAAACTGTGTCCAGGAGGCATTGCTGAAGACTTTGATGTAAAAATTGTGTGGATAAAGTTAGAAAAAGGCAGAGAAATCGCAGTTTCAAAACACCTCTCATTTGTGTTTTGCTCAAGACCGTAGTTTAAATGGAGTCTCTGACTGAAAATATGCGGAAGCAGTAGCATTTCAAAGTAGAGCAAGTTGAAGAGGGTTCAAGCTTAATAGTATAAAAAGTATAAAAGTTATAAAGAAGAAAAGTCATAGCATAAATGTCCTTAAAGAGCTGAACATTTTGATAGTTGAATGGTTTCTGTAGCTGAAAGTATGCTGAAGGAGTAGGCGACCGAAAAACATACGGAAGTAGAAAAACAAACACTATAAAAATTAATTAGGCGCACATTTTGTATTAGCAGGACAGGGTCAGTGTCCTGCTAATTCAAACAATGTAGAAGTGTTGCTATAGGTGTAGAGAGCTCAAATCCCAAATTTCTCCAAAAGTCCCTCTAGTTCACATTTACTAGAAATTGTGTAAAAGCTGTGTATCAACACAGCGCCCCTGTAGCTGGTTCCACCTGGCACCACCTCATGAATAATTCACACACGCAGCTTTCAGATGGTCCCGATAATACATGTTTATCTTATGAATCCAGGCTAAATACCCTCACCCCAATATCAAAATCATATATTTATGGCAAATATAACAACATGGTGAATATTTCAGCCACTTTATGATTTTGAATAGAGACCTGCTAAATAGTAATTACAACCACTGAATAAGTGAACTCAGCACAGTCAGCAGCTTTGTGGGTGCTCATAGACTGTGCGCACAGGTGTCAGTTTGATGAAATAACAGATGCTGAAGGGTGTGCGTAGAGATCACTTGCAGACTGAAGAACAGANGATTCAAATCACTAAAAGGTCTAGCAGGGCTGTAAACATTCCTGCCTCTCTTTTGATCTGTTCCAACTTGCTTACCTCAGGTCCATGTTGTGCGTACTTATTTAAGCAAGCAAAGGGGTTTTCACTACATTATGAATAATTCACACACGCAGCTTTTGATTGGCTGACTGTCAGATGGTCCCGATGATGGTNCAGTTTCAAAACACCTCTCATTTGTGTTTTGCTCAAGACCGTAGTTTAAATGGAGTCTCTGACTGAAAATATGCGGAAGCAGTAGCATTTCAAAGTAGAGCAAGTTGAAGAGGGTTCAAGCTTAATAGTATAAAAAGTATAAAAGTTATAAAGAAGAAAAGTCATAGCATAAATGTCCTTAAAGAGCTGAACATTTTGATAGTTGAATGGTTTCTGTAGCTGAAAGTATGCTGAAGGAGTAGGCGACCGAAAAACATACGGAAGTAGAAAAACAAACACTATAAAAATTAATTAGGCGCACATTTTGTATTAGCAGGACAGGGTCAGTGTCCTGCTAATTCAAACAATGTAGAAGTGTTGCTATAGGTGTAGAGAGCTCAAATCCCAAATTTCTCCAAAAGTCCCTCTAGTTCACATTTACTAGAAATTGTGTAAAAGCTGTGTATCAACACAGCGCCCCTGTAGCTGGTTCCACCTGGCACCACCTCATGAATAATTCACACACGCAGCTTTCAGATGGTCCCGATAATACATGTTTATCTTATGAATCCAGGCTAAATACCCTCACCCCAATATCAAAATCATATATTTATGGCAAATATAACAACATGGTGAATATTTCAGCCACTTTATGATTTTGAATAGAGACCTGCTAAATAGTAATTACAACCACTGAAAAAGTGAACCATCAGCTTTGTGGGTGCTCATAGACTGTGCGCACAGGTGTCAGTTTGACGAAATAACAGATGTTGAAGGGTGTGCATACAGATCACTTGCAGACTGAAGAACAGATATGTGCACTGTTGACCTGATCATATTAAATTTGATTTAAATTCACTCATTAGTTACTAGCATTATATTACAGGCTAACCCTATATAAGACATTTGA
>LKNJ01001445.1:1197-66553 GCA_002120245.1 Maccullochella peelii
GGGGGGGGTGAAGGGGGGGGCTCAGCTTACTGACCGAGCGCCTCTCCTCTCTCTCTCTGTTCTCTCTGTGGTTCCTGGCAGGAGGAGAGCTGGCTGTCGTGGCTCTTTGAGAAGGTTGTGGTCATCATGGTATGCTTCTTTGTCTGCTCTATTGTCAACTCCATGGCCCAGAGCTACGCCAAGCGCAAGCAGCAGGAGAAGGACTCGGAGGGCAAGACCGAGTGAAGGCCAGCTAGCGAATCGCGGCGAGCCATCAACTTCAGAAGCTTCCACCACTCCTTTGCTCATTCCTGCTCTCCCTCCTGGCTGATGCCCCACCATTATGTGAAGCGAAATATCAGCCTCCATCTGGTTTTCCTCTCGTTATTGTAGCAACGTGTTCGTTTTGAACTTGGACTTCCATTTACTTGCTTTTGAAGGCTTTGCATTTGGTAGTGATTTCCGCGATTGTTTTCTGTAAGGTAGGTGCTGGTTGGGGTTGCATGCGTGTGAGTAAGCTGTTGCGTTGTTAAAGTGTCCATGCTGGTGCTTTTAGCAGGTCCTGAGCACGTGAGAAGAAGCTGCTGGCAATAATTGTACTCAGTGAGGCCTTAAGCTGCACTGTTTGTTCCACTAGAAGAACCATAACGTCTTACACTTGACTTCACTTTATTTGAATAAGCTAGGATTGTTACTTTTGATTATGTGGTGAGTGTTCTCTAAAAGCAGCACAAAGTTATTTGTTCAATGACCTATTTATTTATTATCTAAATTTAGTGGTTTATTGATAAGACATTCTGTAGGCTATTTATCACTGTACTGTAGAGTTGTGATGCAGTATTGGCTGTGATTAGATAAGACATGTGAATGGAGTGTAAATAATTGTGTCCACTTGTGAGCCATCTCATTTCCACATATTGTAGAGCTCCAAGTCAGTTGTTAATGGATGTCCCATGCTGTTCATGGTGCCTTAGATGACAACTTCTTTTGTGTGTGCAGTAAAGCTCATCTCGGTACTTTTGAATGAGAAATGAGAAATCGGCCATGAATCACCCTTCTGGTCCCTGTGTCAGCCCTTATTGTTCTGCTTCCAGGAAGAGCGCACATGAGTCAGTCGGGGGATACTTTACCAGATGCAGCCATATATTGGATCTGCGACCGTGTGTGCGCGTGCCTGTGTGCGAGACGGAGATAGTAGGTTGCGTGGCTGCCACATTTGTTGCTCTCGCTTTTATCTTTTATGGATTAAAGCAGATTGTGCTCCACTAATAGACTAGGAGTCTGCCTGGATGTCTTTGTATAGCAGATAGTAGCTGTCCCCTTTAATCTGGAGACTGTCTGTGTTAGGGTAAGTGTTTTTCTTTGTCTTCACTTGTCCACTGAGCTTATTGTTTTTATTATTTTTTTTAAAATCCTTTTTACCCCAGATGAGGACAGCAAGCTCATGTTTGACTTTACACGAGCAGCTCCTAAAACAAAACTCTGCATTTCATATGATAATGTTCATTTTTTTGCCTTTTTTTCTCGTTGGATAACGTCAGCTGGCTCCCGATATATGCAGTACCTTCTTTTTTTTCATAATTGCCAGTGAAATGTGCTATTTTCTTCTCTCGCTCTCTCTGTACCGCTGCTGTGCTACGCTGACTGAGCACAGTGGGCGCTAGAGCAGGCGCAAGCAGGAGGGGGAGAGAGAAAAAAAACCCTCAAGCGCACAGTGAAAAGCGTCTGTGCCGTTACCTCAGCTGAACCTTCGAATGAACTCGTTGCACTGCCCCAGTCACGGAGCCAGGAGACGAATCACTCGAGTAGATTCAAAACAGAGGGGTACTGTTGAGTGGGCTGAACCCTGCGCTCTGCACCAGCTCTAGTCAGAACATTCACATCTCCTCTTTTCTCCTGTCATGGTAAGTCGGATTAGGATTCTTTTCTCTCTTTTTTTTTTTTTTTCTCATTGTTGTCGTGTCTGTACATGCGTAAGTCTCAGGCATGTCCGTCACTCTCTCGGCCTGTCAGATAGCTTATCAGACTGGTGTTGGCTGTTAAGATTGCAAGGCGACAACAGTCTGTAGGCTGTCTGACATTTCGGGCTCTTTCATCTGACCAGCATCCTGTTTTGTCCTTCTGTTATTGTCATTGTCTCAGTTAGCATCGGTTCCCATTTAGAGATGTGTGTGGCGATGTCACTTCCCTTTATCCCAACTGCTTGTGAACCGTCAGAGACGTGGGTCTATTGTTTATTTCCTCCATGCTGACGTCTGTGAGGGTTTGTATGTGGGGAACTAGGTTTTCGCATGTTTGCAAATGCAGATGTAGTGATGGTAATAGTGTACTTCTGCATATGTGTGTGTGTGTGAGTGTGAGTTGGCTCTGTCCTCTTGAATTTCCAGAGAATCCAGACAGTACACACCTTATTGCAACACATCACATTGTGACACCCAGTCCTAGGTATGGTACACGCAGTGCTCACCCTGCTCTTCCCTTCCCTTTTACACTTCCCTCTTCTGTCTTTTTTTTTTACTGAGAACTTTCTTCTGTTGCTCAATACTCACTTTTTTGTAGGAGGCTGCATTTTATTGGAACTCTCTTGAGGGGGTGTTTTTTTTTCTAAGGGCCACAAATTGGTAATTATACAAACTGAAAATTATTGCTTGACCAGTGGATACTTTTGCCTCAAAGCCTAAGTTTTATTTTAGATTCTTTTTTTTTCTAGAACAGAGCAAAAGGGTAAAACTTTTTTTTCCTGGTCATAAAAGCAAAATCATTGGATAACTGGAATGGCTCACTGGCTCAGAGTTTTTCTTGGCAGTTTCAAGATGTCCTGTTCCATAAGGGAGCCCCCTTTTGGCATGCCCGTATGAATATGTGTGTGTGTGTGCATGTTTGTCTAGAAATTCTGTTTATATTTCTATGTGTAAGTGCCTGTATTTCTAGTCTAATATATGTCTGTACCTGGGTTATTTTAAAGATGTATGCACTGTTTTTTCATCTGCTTTCACTATAAATAAAGTCTGTTGAAAAGAATATTGGTGTTCTGTTCATTATGTGATAAGTCTTGACCACACTGGGCCGGTGCTGACCCTCAGGCCTCCAAAGAATCTCACATCTCCCAGAAAGAGGGACAAGGAGGATACTGAGTCCATCACAACTCCGATTTCCCCGTCTAATGTTTCACATCCAAACGCTTATCACATTACTGATTTGCTCTCTCCACGCTGACATCATCTCCATTTCAGATTCCAAGTTAAGCCTTTGCTGTGAGTTGTGAATTATAGCTACACTTATGCTCTTGTCACAAGCTGTATTTAAACTCAACACTCTTACCGTAAAATATTATTGGTACTAGTATTAGTGAATGCTAATAATAATGTGAAACATTCATGTTTTCTTGCAAAATTATTCTACCATTTGGAAAAAAAGCTTCTACAGAATGTTTACTATGACCTAAATTTGGGCAACTTGCTATAAAATAAATTATAACAAAATTATAAATTCAAATAGTGTTTTGCATTTACAAAAATCATACATGAATCAATCAGTTCAATTCATGTATCATAAATTATACATTACATACAGTTGTTTATAATTTCATGAGGTATTTTTGATCTCAGATCAGTTCTCTGGTTATGAAGTGATAAAAAGCAAACAGGAGCCTGACCTTGGCGTGTGCGAATACAGTGTGATCTTGTGTCCTGAGGTAAGGTGTGTGACGTACTGAGAGACCCCTGTTGAGAGAAGTTCTGTTACCAGAGCAGCCACACCCTGAGCGCCATGAAGATGACTATTTCCACCCACCCTACCCCACCCTACCCCGGGGCTCCGACTGAAAACCCAACATGCAAATCCTGCCTGTCCAAACAGGCTGGGGGACTGACATTCAAATAATGCCACTTCTTTTGTCCTTCCTCCCTGTCTCTCTCTGATCTCTCCATATGCTGAACATACTGTATAATACAGTTGAATCCAGTGGTGCTGGTTTATTTTCTAGCACAGCACCCCCCCCCCCCCCNNCACACACACACACACACACACACCACACACACCACCTCCCTCACTGTCTCTCATCCTCCAGTTTTTTTCCTCTCCCTGTCAGCGGGCTAACCACTGAGGGATGCTGAAATATCACTGACTTCATCCACCACCCACCCACAAGCCCACTCTGCATTTGGTTATCCACTTAGTTCTTTTAACACTCTGTCTCATTAAATTATGCTGACCATGTGGATTTTTTTTCTTTCCTTCTTTATTCAAAATCACTTTAAGGCCCTTTGTTTTTGTGAGTAGCAGTCAGGGGGTCATATTGGACCACAGTGGGGTGAGCAGACAGACCGAATGGTTCAGAGAAAGATGCTTACCAAAGGAAAGTTAAAATTTATGGGTATGTCACCCAGGATTACCCACTGTTTTATTTGCAGAACGCGCCATTTTTAGAATGAGAGAAGATACAGTATCATAGTGATGTAAAGTCAACTGTAGTTTGATTTATAAGAGGAATATTATTAAAGACTATTTTCTAAGGTCAAAATTACAATAATGTGTCATTTTTAAAATAGAGAAAGAGTGAGCATTAAAGTTGCGATATACCCACTGGAAAAAACATATTTAAAAGCAGAGTATTGTTACATGTCTTAAAACATATCTGGAGGCGGTCTTTAACATTATAATTCCCATTTGTTGGTCATTTTTTGCTGGTCACTCTCTTTTGATTTACCATCCTATACAGAAGTCCTGAAAGGCAAGAAAGTGATTCTCTTTCAGTTCTTTCAAAACTACTTGACTAAGTAATAATGATGATAATAGTAATAACTTTATAATAACTTTTCTTATAATAACTTTAAATAAATTATAGGTATAACAGAATAAAACAGTAAAACTATGACGAGCATACAAAATTAACAGCAAAACAGGATAAAAACATAGTTCTGAATGTCGGATCACATTACGTGTATAGTGTAACTTTTGAAAAATGAGCTTTCCCTGTCATACACACACGTGTTTATATGTGCACACACACATCATAACTGTGGTTACTGTAAAGTCCCAGCTCCAAAAGCCTTTGTTTCCTTTATTGTGGCTTTGGCATGCCAAGATCAAACAAGCTTATCAACGGTATCAGACTCTTCATAATTCGCTCCATCTGAGAGGAGAAATATTATTGGTCTCATTTGAATTAGATCACTAGGTCGTATTCAGAAAGATTGAGTGTCTAACTAAACTTATCAACAGGAACTTGGCTGGCCTCTGTTTAAATACAGTCATTCAAACCATTACTATCTAATGACGGACTATTTCTCCAATTGATTTTGACACAACAAAACACATCTCCCTGCGCTGTGTGAAACTAAATTATGTGTGGGTATTTTAACAGAGGATAGTTAGGCAGGAGCATCTGCTGTTCCTGCCCACACAGCGGCGACACATGGCAGACAGCCTAATGGCTGATGCCAGGTGGCAATGCCAGGGCACTGTGACCAGACACACACAAAGCTCTTCCGCCTGCCTTGTTAAGAAGTTAACACTCCAATTCAAGTCAGGTTGTGTATTTGTACTTTCAAAAAACGTTGAAGAAACAGCAACATGAATCAATCAAGTCTTTTTCTCTTTATGTGGCTACGTGTAATAACAAGACCGAGAGGAGCCGTAGACCAGCATAATGGGTCGTCATGCTTCTTTATCTCTCCTACCTTTTGTGTCCCAGGGGTTTTGCCAAAGAAACTGCGTCATTCAGGTGTGTCATCCATAGATACACAGGGGACACACACACACACACAGTCATAAACAACACACCCCTTTGATGTGAGAAGACGTCACTGAGTCAACCTTTGGTACGGTTCAAATCTGACAGTATGGACTCTCCTCTGCAGCAGCCTTTATCCCCAGGCGCTGAGTGCAGCTTAAGCACAGCTTCACATGTCAATGCAGGTTTTTGTGTCATAACATGATGCCATCTCAGAAATATTACTCAGGAATGTCTCACACTGCCTTCTAAGCATACCAGTGCTGGGAATGCGTGGTCTGCGCTTTCCGTTGTAGATGCAAATTAGGCAACACTAGAAAGAACTGGAAAAACGACCAACAGATACGTAGAACACCTTGACTTATTGAAGGGTGGGGAAAATGCTAATGCTAATAGTCACTTTCCAACTTCAGTTCAATAGAACAGAAAATGTCATCCTGCTGGTGGCACTATAGGAAGTCTGGGGATCCCCAAAGTCAGTAGAATTCTTCCCCTTGGGGCCATAAATGGTTGTACAAAAGTTCAGGCCATTAGCATGGCTAATAAAAACAAGATTCACATTTAATAGCCATGCTAGCAGGCCAGAAAGCCTAGAACGCCTGTTACACACCAGAAATCAAATTGCTGAATGAATGGAATGAAATATGGAGAGACTATTTCGCTGTCCTTGCTGTAGTTCCTTACCATTTCATCATCATTTTTATGTAAAGTAACTTGACTCTAGGGATTGCTGTGGCAATAAAAACTGAGTCAGCAACCCGCTGTGACTTAATGAATGTAACTGATATCACTGAATTTTTATAATGATGTTGACAAAGAAACTATTTAATGTGGTTCAGTGACGTCATGGCCGATACCTGAACCGCCTGTATCGGCACCAATACTGGATCAGTGCCTTCCTAGTTGCGTAAGTCCTTCAGAACCAAAGAAAAAAGAACTTCTTTCTAGATTCAACATTTTGCTCTGATGTTCAACAAAATACAGACAGAAGTCTGTCAGACACACCACAGTATCCTCTGTGTCTAAACCGGCATCAAAAACACATGACATTACTATTACAAACTTAAGCTCTCAGCCTTCATGGCATTGCAATCAGAGCTAATTTTAGTCTTGTCCACATACTCTGCATGAGGCCTGTTTACCGCATGCAGTGTGGTTGTATGCAGCGTGCCCATCAACGTGCTGCAAACAACCACAAAGAGCAAACAAAACCAGACACATCCATGCCAGACTACACAGCAAACACACTGTGCTCCCAGCTCATCTGGGCTGGCTTTTCTGCAGTGATATTCCACCAAAGGACTTTTACTGCTTTAACAACCTCACCTTTTATTTTAATCAAGACTTTTAATCATGACTAACTTTTCATCATTCAGGTAATGAAGTAAATGGTAGTTTTTTGACTTTTTAACTTTTTTTTTCTGGCAGAAATGGGCTTCCATAGAAATACCTTTTATGAGCGGACATTTACAATCAGAAGAAACTGCTAATGTTTCAGCTAGACACCATCTTTAAAATCACCTTTCACTTTTTAAGCTCATTCTGTTATTCCAAACTCCTGTTTAGAAATGAATGTCAAAAAGGCCAGCCATTTTCTTTGAGTTCATATCAAAATATATCCATTTATATGTATGGTTATGCCCGTGAGCTTCAGTTCTAATTCTGTTGCACAATTTATTCACTCTTACTTAGAGCACAGCCTTCATGAGGGATTGTGTTGGTTTAGACATTTCAAACATGGTTTTCCGTTTAATTGTTCCGACACACATCTCAGCCAAAATCCAGCACAGCTGACCTGACATATACTGTATATTATGGCTGACCCTGTGAGACTAGCGGCCCTTTGCACAAAATAAACATAATATGCAGGGTGAGAGGGATTACTTTACCAGATGCTTAGATATCTGGCTTTCACAACTCACTTTGTTGCCCATCCTCCTTGTTGGAAAATAAACTCCCTCACCTCCTCCAGTGTGTTACAGTAAAAAAAATGTACAGTAGTAAAAAAAAATAGCTGTCACCTTTTCACAAGGCATTGTTGTTGGACCTCAGCTCTGATCAGATAGTAAGCAATAGTCTATTGTAAAAGTGTGTGTCAATAACAGGCTGCTGTACAGCTAAAGGCGAGCACCTGCCATTTATTCATATTTACGGGGCAGTTGAGCGTCATAAAAATAGATATGGTACTGTTTTCTCACGTTATTGGTATTCATTGATCACAAAATAAAACATTCAGATCACAATGAAACACTCCACAAGTCTTTGTCCTGCAGTAAACATCAGGCGTAAGCAGTCAAGAAAAAAAAAATCAGGTCAAGATGCTGACAGCTTTCACCCTCCGTTTTAAATTAATGACCTTCCATATTGACAAAGTCCAAACATGAGGAACACAGCGCAGTCAGTTTATATGCAAAGTGATTTTGAGTAAGCACAATACCAACCTCAAGTCATCACACTGACCCACAACAGAGCTCTGCGACTTTCTAACAGTGTCTAGTCTGTTTTTTTGTCAACATAAACAAAGCTAAACAAAACAGAGAACACACACAGAAAACATATTTTGTTACCCAGTGCAGCTGGTTCTGATCACCGGGCAATCAAAGTAAAACAAACTATCAGATGGAATTGAGGCAGCACTCACCTTCCTGAGCCTCCTGAGAGAGAGATTTCAGGCAACCCCCCCACACACAATACACACACACAATAAAAGAAGCTGTGGTAAATATGGTTTAACCGTTCAAGGACCCCCTCTCTTTAAAGAAAAACCTCATCAATACTTGTGTCGTGCTGCAGCTGGGGCGCCCTGCTGACTGCTTTCACATCAGCTGTACTGGAGGAAAGCAGTGGGAAGGGATTGCTGAAGATTACATTTATTTAATATGCACTTCCAACAGGCTTTCCTGTTTACCCCATTACAATTATGAGTAATTATGCCATACCCTTAGATTCTGAAAACAATCACTGTTTGCTGGCATAAACAGAGTAAATGTTCCTCTCATGTCACTGTAAAAGTCCTGCAAATGACGTGTTTCATGATATTTGGAGTTCCATTGCTGTGCTGTCGCAGCAAGTCATCTGCTGTTATTTGATATGAGTGTGTCCTATCTGTACCGAATGAACTTTTGAAGGTCCTCCCCCACTCTGAAATATGTTTTGCTTATTGTTACTTCACTTGGATGTTTGACCTTCACTGTGCACAATGATCGTCACAATCATCTGCTGAAGGGGGAAAGTGTCTCTGTGCTCACCTTAAATCTCAGTTTAACATGTGGATGTAGGAGCAGGATTTTGTGACATCACAAGTTTGAAAGCCAACACGGTCAAATGTGCAATGTACACAAGTGTGATGTGGAAACTTAAAACCTCCAGTGCACACACTGAGAAGAGACTTTACAGTGAAATAGGAGACATCTTGTATCCAGCAGTTTCTGGATTTTTCAATGCTATGCTTTTAAGTAGTTAATTTTTTTTTTTTTTAGAAAAACCACATCAGCCATAAATTATTATTCAAAGCAGAATATTTTTATATGTCTTAAACATGTCTGATCTTTAAAAATGTTGTTAATAAAATCCTTTTTTTTTTTTTACTAGATGGAAAGGGATTCAAATGTTTCTGATATTAAGACATTTTGTTGGGATTCTGAGCTGAAATCCATTGAACTGGATAAACACAGACTTTTTTTTATGAAATGCGTTTCAAAAGTGCCTCTGTAAAAAAAAAATGCTGAAATTATTAAAATTATTATTAAAATGTTTTCAACTTATGCTTTGAAAATATTTAAAAAGCATCTAAATGCAGCACATTTAAAATATTTTCTTACAAACTATGAAAAGTAAAGATAAGATATTAACCCCTTTAAATGTTCATGGTGCTCTAAACTCATAGGCTATCCAAGATTTCATAAACAATAAGACAAAATCAACTGCTAACTGTTAATATTTCTCCTTTTTTCTTTCCAAAGGTATTGGCTACAAAGAATATCGCATTCATGTTGTATTTGAACATTTTGACAAAATCTCTTAAAGCCATGATGCTGAAAACATGATCCAACCTGATCTCAGACTCTTTTGCTATTTTTTAAGATGCAGTTTGATATTTCTCACAAACAGGGAGCATGAAGAACTCTGAAATACAGCGTGAGGAAGCAGCAACAAGCTCTCGCTCTGCTTCTGTCTACAGGTACCACAAACATCTCTAGGAGGTGTGGAGGCAAGGCAAGGCAAGGCATCTTTACTTGTATAGCACATTTCATACACCAGGGCAATTCAATGTGTTTTACAGGGTAATAAAAAATACAGCAAGGTAAAGAGATGTACAATATAAAAGTGCAAAAAATACAGGCAAGAGACAAGAGATACTAGATTTATAAGTAGACAAATATAGTTTAAATACGTAAGAATAAAAAGATAAAAGAAGACAGAAAATACCCCCACATATAGATACACAATTAAATTAATTAGAAACAATAAAAAAATAAATAAAAAAAAGAAGACAGCTATGTAAAAGCTAAGTTAAGAATTTGAAAGTGGTCAGCGTCGGGGCTTGTCTAACATCATTTGGGAGGTTATTCCAGGTTTGTGTTGCATGGTGACTAAATGCTGCTTCACCGTGTTTTGTTGTAATTCTCGGGACAACCAGTAGGCGAGTCCCAGATGTCCTCAGCGTTCTTAGGGGTGCATATGGCACAAGCATATCAGAGATATATTTGGCCCAACACATAGTGATTTATACACAAGCAACATGATTTTGAATTGAATTCTCTGTGTGACTGGTAGCCAGTGTAGGGATTTTAGAACTGGTGTAATGTGGTCATATTTCCTGGTTTTTGTTAGGACCCTGGCAGTGGCATTCTGAATTAGTTGGAGTTGTCGAAAAGCTTTTTTTGATAGCCCTGTGAACAGATCATTGCAGTGATCTAATCGACTGGAAATGAATGTGTGGGTAAGCGTTTCAAAATCTTGCTTGGAGATTATTCCTCTGATTCTTGCAATGTTTTTTAGATGGTAGTAGGCAGATGAAGTAACAGATTTGATGTGACTATGGAAATTAAAATTTGAGTCTAAGATAACTCCAAGATTTCTGGCTTGACTCTTAGTCATGAGAGACAGGGAGTTAAGGTGAGTGTCGATATTCTGTCTTTCTTCCTGTGCTCCAAAGACAATTATCTCTGTCTTATCTCTGTTTAGTTGGAGAAAATGTTGCTTCATCCAGTCATTAATGTGTTCAATGCAGATACACAGAGATCCTACAGGTCCATAGTCACCCGGTGTAAATGAGATGTAGAATTGCATGTCATCTGCATAATTATGGTAAGCTACTTTATGATTTTGAATAATTTGGCCTAAGGGAAGCATGTAGAGGTTGAACAAGAGAGGTCCCAAGATGGACCCTTGTGGAACCCCGCAGGTCATGGCCATCTGTTTGGACACACTTTCTGTCATGAAGATATGACTTGAACCATTTAAGGACAGTTCCAGAGAGTCCCACCCAATTTTCTAATCTTTGTAGGAGAATTGTATGGTCCACAGTGTCAAAAGCTGCAGTAAGATCCAACAATACTAAGACAGAGACTTTGCCTGAGTCATTGTTCAGGTGAATGTCATTTAGAACTTTTATGAGTGCAGTCTCTGTGCTATGGTGGGGCCGAAATCCTGATTGAAAGTCATTGAAGCAATTGTTTGACATTAGAATGTTACTAAGTTGTTGGTGAACAACTTTTTCAATGACTTTACCTAAAAACGGTAGGTTTGATATTGGCCGATAGTTAGTATAGTCAGAATGGTAGCGTCAAGGCTATCCTTTAGAACAGGCTTAATGACTGCAGTTTTTTAAGCCTTTGGAAAATGCCAGATATGAGGGAGTTGCTAACTTTGACTATTAGTTCTTTCATCAGGCTGCTCAAAACTGTTTTAAGGAAACTAGTGGGTAAAACATCAAGGCAACAGGTGGATGAGTTGAGATTGGAGATTAAGTGTTTTGTCAATAATGGGATTAAAGGATACCCTCAATATATTGTCAACAGAGAGGTCACAATGTGGCCATTAAAATATCTCAAGATAAGAAAAATAAGTCTGCTGCAGCTCTCTCAGATCAGTTACATTGTCCAGCATGAGGCATCGATGCCCCTCTGCTGTCTCTGTGTGAGGTGAAACACACCCTTAACAAGGACATGCACATCACTCATCACACACGCTACTCTGTAATGTGGTACTTTTATTGAATTCGTATTGTTCTGTATGCTGCATTTGATGTCTTGTATAATTATTGCCTTTAATTGAATTGTACAAATCTACATCTAGATGATGTTTCATACCACTAGGGGAGTAACAAGCCTTGCCTCTCTAGAATAAAATGCATACAAATTTAATGATATATTGGATATATTTTATGATATAAAGTATTTCAATAAGGAATATATTAGGAAGAATGAAAAATGGCTTTCACACCCTGAAAAGGATTCCCTTTTTCTTGCTGCCACCTACTGGTAAGAAAAAGGGGTTGTAGACATACCTTGCCGTGAATTACAGGGATATAATCTGATTATGACTGGGTGGAACCCACTACAGCCAGAGATTTAACCTCTTATAGTGTATACCCTCCAATAGGTCTTTTTCACAGCAGACATTTTGGCTTGTCATTGTAGGAAACATTAACAATGGCTCTGTTATTATATTGTGTTCATGTGTCCCAATAAGCCATCATAGGGGGACAGTGAGCCAGCACACACAGTAGAAAGACCATGAAACTGAAGCAGCTGAATGGAATTCAGCCATCATTCATTTTGTTATTTATGCCTGTGCTTTTCCTACTGTGACATGTCAAAATGTCTTCTATGAAAAAGGCCTGATATGAATCCTCTATAGCAGCCTATTAATTCAGCTGGTTGATCAGCATCACAGATAAGTTCAAAAACCTGTACAGGGGGCAACAAAGAAATATACAACCTAATTAAATTCACCTATGATTCTGTGATGATCTGGGACATGTTTGGGTTTATCTACATAAATAGGTTTCAATATTAAGAATGAGAGATAACAAACCTTTTCATTTTCTGGGGAACAAAGATGTAGTGCAAACAAGTGAAGAGGATGTTAAACTTTTCTTATGTAGGCTAAAGTGCCCCAAAACAGTCCCACATTAGACCACCAACCCCATAACCACGTTTAACCCCATTTAGGTTATCAGATTATGACTTGGCAGAGGATGAATATGACTGTCTATAATGTGGGTGGAGGAAACCAGAGGAAGCAATTGAGACCTCTGGTAAGAGGAGGCATACTTAGCCTACCTTACACATTCTCACATCCTGCTGTCTCTGAATAAAATAATTAGGAAATGAAATGATTCCACAGATTTCTGGGAAGCCTTACTTGGAACCATGTCCAGAACTCCACTTTTGAAGGTTTAAGCGTCTTGGTTCAGTGCTGTTGCCACTAATCACCAGCTTTAAATGACATGAAGCTCATCTGGAGGTGTGTAATACTGAAATAAACATAGGCCTAAATGCTGTCTTTACTTTCTGTGTCCCAGAGTAATGTATTGCTCTGTTTGGATGGAGAATTATTCATTCACACTCTTGCTAAAGATCCATCAATCCAATATAGTCCAAGTTTGACTTACTGTGATTAATGTAGCCTATTCTTTGAGTGAAGAAAAGTATTACTTTTTTTAATTTAAGCTGACCCAATTCTATCGCATGTGAATCCTTTTTACATCCCCCCTTCTGCTATTATGGCAAGCTGTCAGTTCTTTAGCCTGCTAATATGTTTTATGTCTCCAAACCAGCCTGAGCCGAGTAGTGCCGGTGGCTGACACTAGAGGCTTTTTCTGCTGCGCGGTCCTTGTGTTGTTTTGGTTAGCTGGATGTTAACCCATGCTTTCTGCTGTAGCCGGTTGTAACGGTGATGGCTCTCCTATGAGGCGGGGGAGCGGGACTGTGTTTTCTGACTAGACACGGAGTGAAGTGCTGTGGCCATGGCCGGGGTTTTCGACATCGATTTGGATCAACCGGATGAGAATGTCTCTGACGACGAACTTGAGGACGGGGTGAGTTTACGTTAACGTTGAGGCTAATGCCGCCGCTAGTTAGCTAGCACTTAGCAGCTTCGAGGCCTGCGTTGCTAACATCAGTGGTCGGGTATCCATTATCGGACATGTCCTCGCCCACCGCGGAATATGGTAGTGTCCCATAAAACGGTTACTACACTGTATTTAAAGAAATCTCTATTACATTTTCTGAATTTAAAGTGATGGCCGACCACAATTTCAGTTTCATCACCGAGACCGGACAAAGCACATCCGCAGAATCAAAAGTGTTGACGGCGGACAGGTTGGTGTTTCCCCGGCTTAAGTTAACGTGACCACAGCTCAAACGCAACCGTTAAACTTTAGTCTTGGGTGAACAGACAGTGTAGCCACAAACGCCACCTTGTCAGTAACTGGGTTATGGAAATAATCGGAAAACGACACCAGGAAACAGTCATAACGAAAGCCGAATACAAACGGCAAATAATGTGCCTATCCATCTACATGTCCGATAATGGCGTTATAGGTAAAGCGCTCTGCATCGGCAATTGTCTGTTGTAGGGATGCACATTGCCGTGTAACTAGTTACATGAATGCCACATGTGTGGATTGACAGTATTAATAAGTGGGACATAAATTAACTCACAATAAAGCCGACCAAGGCTAGCGGGGCTGTAGCTTAGAGGACCACGCTGTTTGTTAGCTTTCCCACCACTCACCTAACGTGAAGTTACTAGTTAGCGTTATTTATCAGATACTACTTTGGTCGCCGGTTTAGCTATTAGTTACAAACATGGGCTTATTTCAGTAATGTTAAGGATAAATTGTGTGTTTATGCTACTTATTAGTTAGTCGTAATTTACCTGTTAACTTAAAGCGAATTAACGGCTAAAATATTTGACTAGGAAATAACGCATTAACACTACTTGTAAAAACAATGTAACGTCCATAATGTAGCCATGAATAAGCTCAGGCTGGCTGGTAAATAACAGTCCTCCTTCGCATTTCTGTATGCTAAGCTTTCTGTCCTGTTCCTCGTGTTTTCAGGGCCAGTTCAGTGAATACATGGAGCAGTGCAGTGGCTTTGAATTGTAAGTATAAGCAAAACTGTAATTCACTGGGTCCCAAAAGGAGCAACAAATTAACAAGTCTTTATTTGGATGGAGCTGTAAATAACTGATTTGATAGCTTTCGTGGTACTGTTTTTCTAATTTGTATTAATCTAGCTACAGAATAAGTACTAAACAAGCGTAACTTAACCCCTATCGCCAAACATGGGGTGAAAAGCATTCTTCCAAAAGATATTCCCTCATTGATGTTTTGATGATGATGATGATGATGATGATGATGGTGGTGGAGAGTCTCCAATAGATTTTCAACTGAGCTGAGATCTGTTGACTGTGAAAGCTGTAGCATATGATGCACATCACTTTCATCATACCATTCAGCGACCTCTTGTTCCCTGTAGGGAAGCATCTGCATTTATTTTTCTCCACTCATTTCTTATGGGTTTTCCTTTAATTTGTCACCCATCCACATGCACCCAGTAATGCACTTATGTGGATCTATTTGAGGGACATTTGTATGAAAACCGTTGGGAACCACTTCAGCAATGCACACTGAAGCTGAAACTGTTGCACCACCATCAGCCTCAGTTGAACCACCCATGTCTATATTTAGGTCCAAACGATTGTAACTGTCATTGATAATACTGCTGTGTGTCTTATGGAAATTGTTAACACAATGTTGCGTGAATGTTTTGAATGTGATGTTTTTTTTCTTTATTTTCTTATTTTCTTTATTTTTTGTTTTGCCAGTAACATGGATGACTGTGAGAAGTTTGAAATTTCAGAGAACAGCGTGAACAAGGGAACTGAGCAAATCAGGCCTGAATGCTTTGAGCTGCTGAAAGTTTTGGGAAAAGGTGGCTATGGAAAGGTGAGGCATCTGATTCTCTGGCACGAAAATGTAAACATAAATTAGAGTCCTTCACCACGCACTTGACTAGAAATTTGGATTTTGAGGGTTGGAAACTAAAACAATGAACTAACAGCTGTGCAGAGCTGTATAGTTAGATGTTTAATTCTCAATGGGTACTGTATGTGATGTTACACAGAGGTGTTTGCTTCAGTGTTGATAAAAACACAAATATTAGAATCCAGGTTGTTGAAATGTCCTGAAAACTTAGTTTTTAAAAGTGTGGACAATACCACTTTGTCATTTGTTTTTTTGGCTTGGGACCTGCCGTCACATTGCCAGTATGTGGGGGAGGACATTGCACCTGTCTTGAAATTCCAATGGGTGGGGGCTTTTTTAACAAAATGGCTGGAAATAGAGTTTTGCATGCTAGAAATCTCAGCATTTTCGTTCATTGTCAATGCGGTTTATGAGCGACCTTTTTAATCCCCCAGAGATATCTCACAATGTTTTTTTTAGCTGTGGGAAAGTAAAACAAAATCCTACTGCACCATCTCCTTTAGCCACATCACCATAAAACAGAACTGTAACACCTGCACCCCCTGTATCTAAGCGTAAAACCATCACGATTAGGAAATCTGTTGTTTTTTTGTTGTTGTTTTTTAATGGTTTTATTTTGGTATTACCAACCCCATAGAGTGCTGGAAATTTTCTGACGTTCTCTTTTCTAAGCCTGACAATGAACGTGCATATCACAGTTATTTTGGAAACACTTTTCACTTACCAAGCAGATGCATGACTTGTTCTTTCTTGAAGTGGTTTTGTGTATGATGACTAAGAAGTAATTTTCTGCATCTTGGAATTTCTCAGTATTACAAAGTAATTAAATTTTTTTGGAAACACATTGTCATTTGTTTTGATATTCTTGTGTAGTTACAGTATAAATTATGGAACAGGTTTGGAGTTTCTTGGCCTTAAAACTGAGAGCAAATAGTCTTTTCAAGAATTGTGCGTGTATACTCAAAACACAGTAATCGGAGCAGTCCATGGTTTAGTCAGAATAATAGAAGACATAGAAGACAAAACAGTCATGTTTACACAAGAAGACAGTCACCTTTGTCAATTCATTGCTTAGTTGAATGAATACACATTATGCACAACCCTTTAACCCTTTTTTGTTTGTCCAAAATCATTTCTCTGAACGTCCCCACCATGACAAAGTAGCTTTTCAAGCCATAGTTGAGGCATAGAAGAAAATATTTGATCCACACAGCCAAAGGAATAGTGACGCTAGGGTATCTGCGGGTCTTGAAAAGTCTTCAATAGCATTGAATTCAGTTCCCTCCAAAAAAAACAGCCTTAGAAGGTATTAAAAAGTCTTAAATTATATTTACAAAAGTCCCTACTGCTAGCTACAGTAGCTACCTCATTGTAGCCAAGTGTCAATTTTACACTTAAATGACAAATAATAAACAATACTGCTGGAAAGTACTGAAGAAATTTGATATGATATAAAATACTTCTAGGCCATATCGTTGCTACTGGTTTTCCATCATACTTTCATACTTTGACCAGTATGACTGTGAAACGGGTATTAAATTGCATTCTGTGCTTGATACAATGTCAATTTTTACAGGTGTTTCAAGTTCGGAAGGTATCAGGTGCCACCTCTGGGAAGATATTTGCTATGAAAGTTTTGAAGAAGGTGAGTCAATGTACCTTTCTCAGGTTTAGCTGAAGGTTTTAATATTATTCAGTGAGAATGATCTCATTGGTATAGAAAGTCACTCAGTTATAGTCATTATGTCCTTATGTCCACCCATTAAAGCTGAACCTTTCTGCCCCCCAGTGTACATACAGAATAGTGTAGTGTAGTGTGAGAGCAATAGCATCTGCATTAATCCATATGTAAGCAAACACAAGTAACCTACATCTATGGGGAATTAGCACCTTCAATACTCAGTTGACTGCCAAGCCTAGTGCATCTTAACAGTGTATAGTGTTTCACATATGCTGTATGTCACTGTGTGCCTTTTCTGGTGACATACTGGTGCATTCAGCTATGAAGCCAGAAGCTAAGGGCAGACCACCCAAAATAATGGCAGCAGGCCTTTTCCCATGAAACCTCAGATCTGCTGCTTCTGTTCTGCTTGGCCTCCTCTCTGCAGCTGACACTGAGCTGGTGCCTGCCTTCGCTTGAAAAGCCAGCTCATATTCCCCGAAGCTTGAGGTTTTGGTTAATGACTGTGTTTATTGGCTTAATGAGACTTGACTGTAGCTACCATCCTGGCGCCCTGATTTGTGCTCGGCCTCTGCAGCTGACGTTGAAGCTTTGACACGAGCTAATGGGGTTAAAGTTATTGCCTGAATAGTGGCACACCCTGACTCTCTCTGTGCTTTTCTGTCCCTTGCCAGGCCATGATTGTGCGTAATGCAAAGGACACAGCGCACACCAAAGCTGAGAGGAACATTCTGGAGGAGGTGAAGCATCCTTTCATCGTGGATCTCATCTATGCCTTCCAGACAGGGGGGAAGTTGTACCTTATCCTGGAGTATCTGAGCGGTGAGCATAGTGATGCCCAATCAAACATACAGTACAATCTCCTACACTCTTAGTACTTAATTGTAATACTTAATTTACTTAAATGTTGTAAATGTTCTTTGATCATCCATCCACATTTAATGAGCATGGGACATTGTGTGTGCACTGGAAAATTGAAGGACGTTTTTCTTTCAAAAAGGTGAATTTCTACATTTCCACTGTGAATACATTTGACTGATTTTGTATGTGGTGACTGCAGGTGGGGAACTGTTTATGCAACTGGAAAGAGAGGGCATCTTCATGGAAGACACAGCATGGTGAGTTTGCTTGTCTGTCACTGGTAAAGCTTTAACTATCTGTCTAGTGATTAGCCTTTAGCTTTAGTGTTTCTGGTGATCAATGGGAAATGAATATAAAGAAAAGAGAGTTTCTGGAAACTATTCTGTTTCAGGATGTTCTTATTAAACATGTCAAATCAAAATTTCTTTGAATATTTTCATCCCCTTTTCCACTCTTGGATGTTGTCTCTTTTTTGCTGACCTGTGATGCTTGCAGCCGGGTCAGGAATGCCAGATGATGTCTGAACGTCAGTGTGATCTGTTGTCTCTGGCGGACTAATGCTAGCAATTAAACAAATGGTTCTAAAGAGACAGACAGCAGTAATGTAGCCTTCACATGAGGACACCGATATTTAGTAAGGAAATTAGAGAATTCTTCAAGAGGGAATTTTAAGTCTGAAGTATTCAGCTTTGTAAAAACAAGCAGATATGTGACTGTTTCTGAGGCAGTGTGAGGGTCACTTGGAACAGGGACAAACACTTGCAGTACCTGCTGTTCTGTTTTATAAACACAGCCTGTAGATGCAAATGGTGATTACACGGACCAAGCTGCTGAACAAATAAGGGTGGGTAATATTCTGAGAATAACCTATTGAACAACCTATATTGAAGATAACACCTTAACTGCAGATCACAGAGGAGCAGTGGGTATGTAAAACATTTTGATTGTAGAAAATGTATAAAGGAACATAATCAGTGATAGGTAATGGGGAAATAAACAGATTTACTTGATGTCAATCAAATGTAGTTGAATGTGAGACATGTGTCTTGCTTTTTGTCTGTTGACAGTTTCTACCTGGCTGAGATCTCGATGGCGCTGGGTCACTTGCACCAGAAAGGCATCATCTATAGAGACCTGAAGCCTGAGAACATCATGCTCAACAACAACGGTACAGAAAGCTGAGGTGTCCCTCACAAAAGGCAGATTAGATAAACATCTTTTCCACATGTGACCTTTTGTTCCCAGATTGAATTCTTTCTCTGGGTAATTTGATACTTGATCTGTTGTTTTTTTTTGGAGTGTAGTTTCTCTCATGTTCTTGCTTTGGCTCTGTTTCCAACTAGGACATGTGAAGTTGACAGACTTTGGTCTATGCAAAGAGTCCATCCATGACGGAACGGTCACCCACACCTTCTGTGGCACTATTGAATACATGTATGTCACACTGTCATCATGCAGATTTTGTAGACATCTGCACATTCAGTCACATTACCTACTTTTTACACAGTGTAGTGTATCTGCTCTATGATCTCGGTGGTTCCCTTCTCCTTTCTCAGGGCTCCAGAGATCCTAATGAGGAGTGGACATAACCGAGCAGTGGACTGGTGGAGTTTGGGAGCTCTCATGTATGACATGCTGACAGGCGCAGTAAGTACACACCATTTGATCCTATAGCAGCATTGGTAAAGAATGTATAACTGTTTTTTCTACTATTGCTAACTATTGTTTCTGTCCTACTACTTTTCCATAGCCTCCATTCACTGGTGAAAACCGAAAGAAGACAATTGACAAAATCCTGAAATGCAAACTCAGCCTTCCACCTTACCTCACACAAGAAGCCAGGGACCTCCTGAAAAAGGTGAGCTTTGATAAAGCTTTCCCTCTGCTGCCTCATGCCTCACTGGTTATGTTGTCTCTGCTGAAACATTTGGATTGGCAGAAAAACAAGTCTCCAAAACTTTCTCTTTCAGCTGCTGAAACGAAATGCCTCATTGCGACTCGGGGCTGGACCAGGAGATGCCACTGAGGTCCAGGTAAATTCATCAGTTGAAAGTAGAGTCACAAGTGTATGCATGCAGTGGGTTAACACACTGATCTGGGACATAATAAAATAACTCTGAGGTTGAGAATGCTTCTTGGGATACCTGGTGGTAATCTTGAAATATTAAAACCCTGCCGCTGTCATTGTATTTCCCAGGCCCACCCATTCTTCCGGCATATAAATTGGGATGACCTCCTTGCTCGCAAAGTAGAGCCTCCATTCAAACCTTTCCTGGTGAGTTTGTCTTTTTATGTAGCAGCGTTCTCTGTGACCTGTCCCTGCAGGATGACTAACTGACCCGCTTCTATTGGCAGCAATCGGCTGATGACGTCAGTCAGTTCGACTCCAAGTTCACCAGCCAGACTCCAGTGGACAGCCCTGACGACTCCACGCTCAGCGAAAGTGCCAATCAAGTCTTCCTGGTGGGTAACTAGTGCCATGCCACCCAGCAAACAGTGGACCTTGCCTGTGTGGCCCATTTTAAGCAGCGAGTGGCGACATCACCTGAGTTAAAGGACCATCGCTTTTTTCTGTTGGCTGAATTTATATGATTTTGACTTTGAACATCATTAGCTCTGTAGGTTATATATGTTATGTCTTTTTAGCTAACGTTATTGTACGCCGTGTCAGAGCAGCTTCTCTTACGCTAGATTTCCACTTGTAAAATAAACTCAATGGATTCCATTCTTTTGGCCGTACAGCGAGAGAAGTCAGCTTTCCATAAGTGCTGGCTGCCGGTCAAACTACCGTCTAAACAGTCCAGCCAGCTACTTTATTATATTATAATAGTTTTAATTAACAAGATGACATTCGATATGCGTTACATTTTACGACCACTAGCCTCCACTTCAAAACAATGCGAGCATGATGATAGAGAAACGTGCCTATCTGTCTGTATCAGTCCCGCACCCAGAGAAGTTTATGGGCTTAATGCATGAATGATCTGTATTTACATTACATGCTTTTTACAGCAGAGCCACCTCTAAGATGCATTGCAAACACACACTAAAACAAGCAATGTTGTCATAGTAACGGGCCTGTGTCATGAGGAAAATGTAGACTCTGCCTCAACCTCACACTGCAATTTTACAGTTTAAAATGTCCTAGAACGCTTTTGTATTTTTATGCCATTGACCAATTATGCAAACTAATGTCAGATGCACCAAATCATGTTTTAAAAATATAATATGATGTAATGGAACTTCCTGCAGTAATATATATGATCAAGTTTCAGTGTATATGATGATGATATATATGGGATAATGGAATTAGAATGTGCCAATTTGGGCTTTTACGGCCTCCATATGCTTGTGGAAAGCCCTGGTCACATGCTTATATGATATTACGCTGTCGCACTTTATTTTGACTTTTTTCACCATACATGTGTTTGCATCCCTGGATATGTATGTATATCATGAAGTAAGAAAGGTGATGAAGCAGCAACGTAGGTTACCCGAAAGATATTTAAGAAAGAATTGGGAAAGAATTAAGAAGTTTTGGATTGGGCATTTATAGAAAAAACAAAGTGTTTTTAAATAGAACACTTTGGCATTGACTCTTGCCCTTTACTGTTTCTGTGTTGTCTGCAAACAAAAATACAAACCAAGGCCAGCTCTGGACATAATGGTTTTAATTCCAGTAAGTAGGTCTTACGAGAATCAGTTAATGCATCCCATCTGGTTTAGTCTTGTTAGTTTTCCTGAAAGCTTAACTCACTGTTCAACCACATTGCATGATATGGTTTGCTCAGCGTTCTATTGCTCATCATCAGCTGTGGGTTGTTTTTGGAAAGATGGTCTTTGAAGAGGTGGACTCAGACCTCTCTCTGTTTTGTCCCCCACCCCCCTTCCGCAGGGTTTCACATATGTAGCCCCATCTGTGCTTGAAAACGTCAAAGAGAAGTTCTCCTTCGAGCCAAAGGTCCGCTCACCGCGGAAGTTCCCAGGAAGCCCGAGAACACCTGTGAGGTAACAGCAAGTTGTTTTTGTCTTTGGTTCCACTGAACTCCATTGGTCATTTACAGATATTTCCCACTCTGATTACTCATATGCTGACCTTGTAAATGTAGCCGGCTTGACCTAAATGAAGCCATCATTAGAAGGGTAAATAAAAGTTCCTTTCCAATGGCACAACAGGAATCCTCTCAGGGTTCTAAAATAATTGTTCATTATGGACTAGATAAGTAGGGGTCAGTAAATCTTCAGTTGAACTTAATTTAGAGGAATTTGAGCTAAAAGGAGAACACTTGCTTTTCAGGCAGGAAATTGATGACGTCTGGATATCTGATATAACAATTTGAACAGTGATGCCTATTGAAAACATTCATTCATTCTGTTCTCTGAGGTTTTAGAGTCATTTGCCTTTAGCCTCCATATTCTTTCTAGGGATGTTCTTCTCACTGAATACTCACACGTTCAGTTATAGCTGTGTGACACACATGGCGGCCTCTGTTACCATATAAATAAGATCTGGTCTAAGGCTGCCCCCTAACAGTCGACTAAACATTAGTTGATGAGAAGAGTCTTAGTCGAGCACATTTTCATTGGTCGGTTAGTTGCAGAAAAAAAAACTCCTTAAACTCCATTCGGGAGCTGCGCCTTGTTGTTAAGGCCGGGACAAAAGCGTCATGGGGGACACCCTTGTTGCGTCGCTGTGATGTTCACATCATAGATGTTCTACACGAACACGCTTCAAATGCAGCCTTTGAAGGATGCAGGCCCACACAAAGTACACCCTGTCATTGAGTCCGCAGCTGAAAATCATCTCGATCCGATCAGTTTTGCCAGAGTTACAGTAGAAAAAACAGATTTTTCACTTTTTAAGGTAATGTTTATTTGTTGAAGATTGTAAATGTATATCATCTGTGAGACCTTTCCGTAGGCTAAGTATCAGTGAAGGTTTAATTTATCATGCTAGCCAGGGTAAAGTTGACAGAGACAGGGGAGGGACGATATTATACTGTGTTGAAATAAATTAACCAAATTTTCAGTTTCCTTGCTGCTTGTTCCGACACATTCAGAATCATTACCGCTTTTGCCGTTAGCATCGTGGTTCACAGGCAGCTCGTGTCGTTACTGCGCTTGTAATATATATATATATATATATATTTTTTTTAAAAATTATTTAATTAATATCCGAAACGTGCAACGACTAGCCGACTAATGGCTTGAACTAACAACTACTTGTCGACTAGGAAAATCTTTGGTCAGGGGCAGCCCTGGGGTCATCCCAGACAATAGCTCAGGGCAGTGATCGTAGTTTCTTATATCTCCCTCTTCCACAGTCCGGTGAAGTTTGTAGGAGGGGACTGCTGGCCTCGGGGACCCACGCTGACCGGCAGCCCATCCCTGCTGGCCACTGGCAGCTCTGTGGAGCAACCCATGGAGGTGGACACGGGCAGCAGTGGCACCTCTGAGGCCTCCGCGCCACTTCCCATCAGGCACCCTTCAGGCATCAATGCAGGGCCCTACAAAAAGCAGGCCTACCCCATGAACTCTAAGCGGCCCGAACATCTACGAATGAACCTATGACGCTCGGCTTGCCTACGAACATTTAGGAATCTTCCAATTCCTCCTCCTCTTCCCTTTTTATTGTTTTCTTTCAACGAGACTTGTAGAATTTTTTTTAATTGACTGACACTATCAATGCTGATCACCAGCTCTTCCAGCAGCGCCTTCCCTCCTCTTGGCCTCCCAAATCCTCCTGACTCAGTCTGGCCTCCTCAGCCTGATGCAGATAATCAGCAGTTGAAGTACAGTAGATATGTGGTCAGTTGTGTAATGCCAGCTGATAAGTGAGCTGAGGTGGTTTGGGTGTACTCAACTGGTATTATCATATGATTTACTGGTGCTCTTTTATCCTCAAGTCTGGACAATGTTACTTTTAGTGTTTACAACTAGTTTACTCCATCACATTGAGATAATATGGTTACAAGGGACATTTATTTCTCCCTCAATATGCCAGGCTTTTTTTGTTTAATGATCATCTTGTGATAAGAACTTGCAGGTTACAGTGTCAGTAGGTAGAATTATTGGATAACAATTCCACAATGATCACAGTATTCCTACATGTTTGAGGAAAACAATCACATTGCCTTTTGTTACTGGAGCGTGTGGTCAGGAGTAGGTGGAGCACGACTTACGGAAAAGCAGCTATAAAAAGATGGAAGTGAAATTTCAGCTGAAAGCATCACTTCCACCACAATCAATACCAAATGCTGGCACTGCTTTGCTAGTCCGACTGGGATGCTTTCTGTAGGAGGCCTGTCCAGAAGCAATGTTCCTTTTGTATTTGAATGTAAACAGACTAAATGCCTTTTTCTGTGTCACTCTCCTGCGCTTAGCTCTAACAACCCCTGCAGCATTATTTTGAACTCATCTATTCATGCAGCCTCATTGCCACTGTCATGGTTTGAGACCAACAAACATGTCGACCCGAAATATGCTCAGCCAAATTGGTATCACTGCCCTTTATTGATTCAGGCAGTTTTCATGTCTTATGTGCTTGGGTCCTTTTGCGTATGCTTTTTGTGCATTTACAGCATTAACAGGGCTGTCAGGGGTAGGAATATAAACCCAGACTTATACAAGTGGACCATCTACTAAATCCCGTTTGAACTGAGATGTATGACCTGTTTGTGTGATTTGAAGCTGCTATATGAGCCTCTGGAGTCATGCCATTTGAAACTTCTCACCCTAAAACTGACCACACCGTCAGCTGCAGATTCCCATGATGCTAACAGAAAATGGAATGAATGAAAATGAGCCTAAGTTTGAATGACTCCTGATGTTTCTTGTTATCCAAATATACAATACTTGGTGTTGAACAAATTGACCAAAAGCACTGTTTAAATGAACCAAATGATTTCTGCCGGTAAACAAACAAACCCTGGACATCGACTGTAGAAGTGTGTTGCTGGTTTTTACTAACAAGGTTCAAAGGTCAAACACGTTTCGTTCATAACATCATGTTTGATTACACTGACTTTGTTTTCCAGCTCGCAGAGGCATTTGGTTTTTTTTGTGTGTTCCTGTAAGTTAGTTTGCAAATGTTTAACCTAGGTGAAGCTAGCTTATATCGAGGTTCTAACATGGATCAGTGTCGGGCTGAGCTCATTGATTTTCTTCTTCTACCATTCCGGTACAACAATTGTGTTTAAGACCAGTCACTCCACTTTTTACTCTACTTAATTTCTTTGTTAAAATATTTATTTCAAGTGCCATTGTGTTTCCACTGCATTGTTCACACTATGCAAACTATGTATTTATGTAGTATTTTTTAGATAAGGCAGCAGAATGTGTGATTTCATTTTGTATTCTTGTCAGAGACTTATTTTGTCATAATAAGCTTGTACAGTATGATTTTTATTTACACAGAACAAGCTTTTTTTTTTTTTTAATTCCAAAATTGAGGACGACGACCTAAACGTCTAACAGTATTTATTGTGTGGCATAGTATCACATTCAAGGGTGATTTTCAGATAACATCTTAGACTTTACTTGCTGACAACTTCAGTTTTTGCAGTGCTTAAAGCAAGGGCAGTTATTGTGGGGAAAAAACATGCAAAAACCAATGGAAATGGCATTGTGCCTTTGCTGACGGAGTACAGTGTGTATGTACGGTAAGCTGCATATTGTAAATGTGTGTGGAAAAGGCTGGAATTGATCCATAAGGTTCACTTCCTGTTGCATCTCTCAAGGATGTTCATTTCTTTGCTTCACCATTTCATCGCGGTATGATCCGAGTGGGATCATTTCTGTGACCCTGTCGACTAATTTTGCTTCTGTTCAGGTACGCTTGGGAAGTATCCTCCACACTCGAGATGTTTGCAAACAGCCATCTTATCAAGCATAATTCAGGTGGGAAACGCCATCTTTGAATGGGTGTCCACTGATAGAATAGAATAACATTGTTTCTCTTGCTTTGTCATTCCTACAGCTGCCCCTTCAGATGGGGAATGTTACTGTGTCATGTACATAATGAAGTCCAAATAAAAAAATGAACTGATCTTATTTCTGAGCAGTGGCAATGTAACAGAATGGATAGCATAACACAAAATGGAAAATCTGTTCATTTGAACTGTTTAGGTCATCTTGTGACATTTTAGGATAATTTCATTTCTTAAACTTAAGCTCTACTCAGCCTCTGTAAATCACAGTCTAAATATTATTTAGACTTCAATGATTGTCTTACTTTAAGGCTTAGGTATTTGGAAAACAAGTGATTTTCATTTCTCTACATAAAACAAGTCACAAACATGATTCAAATGTAGATCTTTATTAAGAGTTTATGGATCTAAATGGATAAATATAACAGTGAAATGATTTTTGTACATAATAAAATAGAAGTTTCTCCCAGTCTTTGGTTTTTTACAAAAATGAGGCCACGTCACCTCTATAGAAAAATAATTCATGTGTAAATCTCACAAGTTGCATCCCTTTCGTCAGTTGTGAAAAAATAGTAAGGATTATTTAGCCTACCGTGTCCATCCTCAGTGCCTGGATGCAGGCTGGCAAAGGTCTGCTCATTACTGGACTGTGTCATGTTACTGTGTACCGGGCTTCCTAAAAGCCTTCGCAGTATGCTAGTTGTCAGCCCTCCAGTCAATTTTTTTCAACCCATTCAAGCTCAAAGATGCACCTAAAGCAGAATTCAGCAAGCACTCCTGAGCAGAGGTATGCAGCTGCTTACCTCTATACATGTATTGTTACAAATCAAAAAAGTTGCTTCCACAAATTTAGAAACACTGGATAATAAAGGGTTCATGTGTTGCATGTTTGTTCAAATGTATGATACAGAAAAAATCTGTTCAAAATCCTTTTTTTATATATTTCTCTGATGTACCCATATTTACAAGTAGAAGAAACAGTAGAACAATTTGCCATCCCATGAGGAAAGTTTATATTGAGATTAAGATGAATAAAAGCAACACATGAGGAAACAATTTAAAATAGGAAAATCAAAAAAACCCTTGGGGGCATAAAAACAATCAACGTTTGGTTGCCTGTGAGAGTAATGTAAGTAGGGATGTACTGGTAAATAAGCCAGAAACATACCTACTGTAGGTGCAAGTTGTGTGTCCTTACTGACCTCGGCCCGCAGGGGGAACACACACAGCCCTTAGCTGTTTCATGAAACAGTGTGTACAACAGCCATAGAAAAAAACAAAACAAATAAACACATTAAATACAAGCTAATACCAATTCCCCACACTCTCCACCTGTGCCTTATCAATCAATAAATCTGCAGGTGTGGAGATGTGGCTCCATCCCTCCATTTGTAGACCTTCTCTGAGATCACGGTGCGGCAGAGAGGGCAACTCTTCTCCCGGTTAAACCACAGTGCGATGCATTCATCACAGAATATGTGCTGCACAGCAGAAAAGCAACAGCATGTCAGCACTTACCATGCATGATTAGATCTACACAACAGATGTACTTCAGTTCATGGGATTCAAGAAAACACAAGGGGTCAAATAAGATTAATGTAATTCCAAAACAAAAAACATGGGTTATTATTACAGTAGCAAATAAGAGAGAAGGGTGTTGAATAAATAGAACGTTGCAGGTGTGACAATGTCTGAAAATTCTGATTTTGTTTTTTAAATTTTGATATTACAGGTTTTCTTTCTTAACTTATCCTGCTCAATGAATATAAAGTTGTGGTCTAAAGCGCATGATTTCCTCAACTGCAATAAAGTTTGATAACATTTAAAAAAAATACTACCAACTACAATGATAACAAAACCTGACCACTGGTTTTACCTGACAGAGCAGAGCCCGGGGCTCCCTGTACTCTCCCTGACAGATGGGGCAGACGTCTCCAGCCTCGCTGCACTGACTCCTAGTGGCTGCTGTGCCTGTATGCTGAGAAACAAACAAAAAAAACACCTCAACACAGTTACTGATTCAGCTAGCAACACAGTTATTGATTCTGAACATTTACTATTTAACAAAAAAGTAGTTTCCACTGACCTCGCCCTTTAGAAATATCCTCACAGTTTTCATTAAAGACGTCCACTGTCCGTACAATCCTAAAAGCTGAAAGAGAGAAAAAAAACAAAAAAGTAAAGTAAATAAATTTTTAAAAATGAAGACTTCCACCTTTTAATTTTTCAACGTTAATACAACAAAGATCTATTGTGGGTTAGTTTGATTGATTATACCTTCAGTATGAGGTAGAGCAAAGCCAGCAGAACCCCCAATGTGAGTCCAAAGGTGCCGTCAGCCTCCTGGTATGTGACCAGGTAGCGGAACCACAGTGGAACTGGAGCCATGGCCTGGTGGACCTGACCCAGCTCCTCAGTCAGCATCAGCCACCGCCCCTGGAGACAATAAAAACACAAAATGAGAACTGCTGAACCAGCACTGCTAAGACATAGCATTAGAGTGACCTTTTTTTTTTCTTAACCAGCAATCAAAAGAAGAAATCCACTGCTCACACCTGGGTTCTGTAGGTCACCAGTGAAGATGGCAGCAGCAAAATAAGGCACTTGATCCCCATCGAGAGGAATTTTATTATGAAATTGGTGATGGCGACAGCCCATAGAACCTCCCAGAAACCAAGTGACTCAATGGCCGGGCTGAGGAAGATGAGGCTGGAAGGAGGTTGACATTCAGGTTATATGGCACGTTCATCTTAGCACTGTCCACTGCATTCCAGGTTTAGCCGTTTACTTGACTGCAGTACACATGGGCAATATAAACATGTGCTGGTCAATATGCCAAAATCTAGATTTCCAGTACCAGTAAAGAATGCATTTTGATATTGAAGTAATGAGTTCTGCTGCATGAAAGAGCTGTAGTCAAGTCACCCAGAGAATAAAGAAATGGCCACAGAGTGTATTCTGGTTGCTTACTCCGGCCACAGAGACTGAGATTATATTCCAAAAACAGGTCATTGCTTACAGTCTTGTCTATTAGGGTAACTAATGTGAGGTAATACATTCCCTCTTACCAATGGTAAAGTGTCTCAGTGAGAAAGGTGTAGTAAAGCAGGAGGGTGGAAGAGATCAGGAACAATAACAGCCATACACACTGCAGCTTAGAATGACGATCCTGAGGGCGCACACAGGCAAAAGCATGGTTTAGGAATCCAACAGCAATGAAATGCATAAGCTATCAACACGTGTTTTTCCGTTCTTGACTTACCTGAAGAAAGACTTGAGTTTGAATGTTTTTATTCACATATAGAAAAGTTGTGAAGAGGCCAACCCCAACTGCTAGACCTGGTAAATGAAGAGACAGACTGTGATAAGGTGTCTTGTGTTCACAGTTGCAATACTGGTGTTTGCTTAACCCGTACTCACCAAGAGCATGCTGGACGACCAGTTTAGCACACAGTATGACGAGGAAAGGAAGGCTCTTCTGGAGCCAGCGGAAGAGACAGCGAAGCTCTGATAAGGAGGTGCTGGGTTCTCCAGAGTCCAGATCAGAGTCAGGCGGGTCAAGTTCAGGCTCCAAACTCAAGTGGTGCTGTACCCGATTATGTCCGTGTGACTGAGAATGGGAGTGGCTGTGGCTGTGGGAGTTGACTCTGCACCTCCTGGATGATGCACCTCCACTGGACTCCCCAGACCCACTGGTCATGGGTACCCGCACCTCATTGCTCTCAGGGTTGGCAGCAGCAGCACCAGGGGCTGGTGTCCTGGTGAGAAGCTCTTGTTGCAGAGTTAGGGATAAACCATTTCCTGCATGAGCGCCCCGCTCACTTGAATTAGGCTGCATTACAGTAGGAGACTCCCTCAGTTTCAGTGCTCTTCTGGATTCACTCCTTTGACATAAAAGACAAACCGTTGTAGCCTCAGTCACAATGTGTTCAGCATCAACTGTATTACAGCTGTATTAACAACATATAGTTAACTAATGGAGATTGCACAGTTGTCAGTTAATCTAAGATATTGAATCTGCATAGCACTATGTTTTATTGCAGACTTTGCATATATCTTTGAATAGCAAACAAACAATGCCATTATTTGATTGTTCAAGTGTCTATAGTGATAAGGTAACCTTCTGATCATAGGGATGTGGTTATTTTGTTAAACATTTAATTTATTAAAGTATTAACTTGTAGAACACTTAAAAGCTGCCACTCTGACAAATGAAGACGACAGTATTTTGTGGTACAGTTTCGACTACGTAACCTATCATGTTACCGTAAGTTTGTTTGTTTGCTAACTTAACTAAATTGACTAGCAGTCAGTATTGCAGGTATTAAACTACCTCGACTCATCCTGAACGGCCCACCCAGGCTGTGAGTCCAATGTTCTTGAATGCTAATTAACGTTAGCTGAACTATACGTCGGTTACTGGGGTAATTTTCAGGAAATAAACCCAGAAGTAGTGACTGACAGACAGACAGACAGACAGACCGACCGACAGACCGACAGACAGAACGAGAACAGGACAGCTGCCGTTAGCATTAGCAGCTAACAGATGTTTTCTATCAGGCCGGACTGGCGGTTGTAAAAGCGTCAGCTCACCTGTCATTCTGCACCCGGAGTTTCATGGTAAGCTTTTGGTCCCCATCTAATGCAATGTCCAAGTTACCAAATGAAACGAAAGCAAAAATAAACCAAAAACAAAACTAAGCCTTTATCCGTCAGGCTAAGCCATAAGCTGGTCCTTCAAACATCTTGACGTTGTTTACGACAGCAGACGTCGCGAACTTCTTCTGTTGGATGTTTACGGCGTATTTGATGTAAAATGCTGCAATGCCTCCACCTACTGGAATATTTTCTAATTACACTCAACAGATTATGATCATTAAGGAAAATTAACACAATAACATAGCACTGATACATGTGTCACAGTTGCCTGTAGTAAGTACTAATACCGTTTTATTGCTACACACCGCCATAATCCTGTTAATATTATTACTATTACTACAGTTTTTTTATTGTTTTGCTTCTGCTGCAGGCCACCCTCCCCATACAAATTATTCTCATATTTTCTTCCCCTGTCTCTTTAATGCTATTGAAAAATACCCTCTCCACCTACATGCATCAGCATCTTTATTCTCCTTTCTTTTCCTATCACTTCCATCATGGCACAGGTAATTACTACAGCAGTAAACTGAGTTACCATGTGTGCTTATTCAGATGAACACTAATGTGTGACATGTTCATCAGATATCTATGTAATGGCTTGACCTCTGCAAATGGTTTCACATCTTTTGGCAGCCTGGGATGCTGAGTACTGTCACTGAACCAGAATATGCAGGTCCACGTCCTCTCTGAGGTGTCCTTGAGCAAGACACTGGATTCCTACTAGCTCCCAGTGTTGCTATCTTTGGCCTTGGCAGCCCTTCGTTATCTACTGGCTGTCATTCTGGCTGTTTCTCTTTCATGCATCTGTGCTAGGATCTGAGCACCTCAACTCTAGGGGTCATCACCTGCCCACCCGACAGCAGAACCATCTCCTCTGGGTACTGGAAACCTGTCTTTTCCTGGAGCCACCTGCACCTCCACATCAATACTGTCACTGACTTTTACAAGAAGCTTTAGAACTTCAAGTGTAGGGCCACGTTCTTTATCCAAGGTATCACATTTTGCTATGATAATAGTTGCTATATCTTTTGACATGTATACGTTTGACATGGTTTCTTGCCAGAAAAAGAAATCTGGTACAGATTAGTTAGAATACTTTTATTTCCCAAAGACAGTGGCAGACCCTTTTTGCCTTTAAACAATTTCTCAAATTCAACTCTAATAACAGATTCCTGTTAAGTTGCCAAAATTTGAGAAAGCAATAACCTACATCACAAGTCATTCTAATCCACATTATTGTTATATTATTAATGTCTGCTTGTTGTAGCTAATATAATTGTATTTCAGGGATAAAACATAATTTATTACATCTCATTACAAAATTAATTGTGGAAGTCGTTTACACTGAAGTTTGATATTGGTGATATTAGCATTCTGATTGACTGCATTAGGGCAAATCAAAACAAAAGGTTGTCATTTGTCATTTTTGATTGGTTGCCAATCCCAAGAGGTCGGGCCTTATTTAGACTAATGTGAGCCTGCCAGTGGGCAAAACAGGCGCGAGGAGCACGAGTCATGAGACCGCGATGGACGACGAACGATGACCGCCATCCCTGAAGTGTTGTGGTTTAGGCTAGTTTCTGGCTGCGACTGTTGGTTAACCTAAATGAACTGAAGCGGACTCCGACCTCAGTGCCCTGTTGACCTGGCCCGACCACCCAGTCGACGAGCAACAGTGCGGGACAGAGTGGAGCAACGGCGGGAAAGCTAGCCGAGCTCACGTGGGCTTCAGGTAAGGCCTGCACCATTTTCTTGTTGAGTGGCAACCAAAGCACTGAGATTCTGTTGTGGCCTGTTAGTAGCTGGTACCGCCATAATGGTCACACTTCGACATGTCACAGTAGGAAAAGCACAGGTGTAATACATTTAATGATAGCTGAATTCCATCTAACAGCTGTTTCAGTTTTAGGGTCCTGTATGCTGTCACACTGTCATGGCTTGGTGCTGCATGTGAGTAGAACGGAGATAATGTTATTCATAACACCATATGACAAGTTAAAATGTGGCTGTGATAAAACCACATGTGATATTACTACTGCTACTATCACGATTGCATTGCAGTGATACTACTGTTATTACTACTACTAACAATAACATAATGCAGCTGGAAATTAAAATGTTGGTATACTGTAATTTTCTTACTTTGTTTTGCCTGTGTGACATAAAGTGCAATACCTCTGCTGGGGCATAAGGATAAAGTCCTTTCCCTCACTGTGTTCCACACATATTTGAATTGTCTAACTTGACACGTGTCAGTCTTGACCATGTAGTGTACATGATTACTCTGAGCTTTGCATGAAAGACATTTACAGTACACACATTGAAACGTTGCAACTGGTCCAACAGTAGTGAGCATTCATATTTATTATGTATATGTACAGTAGATTAAGGCTTATATGTATGTGCCAATTTTCCATTGCGTTATCCCTGAATTGCTTGAGTAAAGTTTAAGAGTTTGTTTGATTAGTTGGTCTGATTGCATTTGTGAGATGAACTGGAGTTGGGGGAATATGAAGTGATGAGGCTATTTGACTCTCTTCCTGCAGTCAGGCAGAGCGAGCGAGCGAGCCAACAAACTTACAATGTGAACATGTTGTTAGTCTTCCTCTATTACCTGGTGCTTCTGGGCCCCTGGCCAGCCATCTATTTTCTCATCTAACAGCCATGCTTGCCTGCTCGTGCTCACCTGCAGCTTGAGGCAGTTGATATGATCTCCCACAGTTTAATAAATTGAGAGAATCAAAGGAGAAGAGGGGGAAACTGCTATTGAACTTCCCATAATCTCCTCTGTGACAGACTGTTCAGTGAATTATACTGTGCACTTCAGCCCCTCCTGTTCATCTAGTGGGATTTAACTTGAAGTAACAAAGGCACCTCTAAAAGCTAGGGGGTGGAGAAACAAGATTTTATTATGTCATCTATAGACGAAACAGTTACATTTACTCATTATCACGAGTAAATGTAACAGGTCTGAAGTAAAAAAGACTCTGCAGTGGGTTCATAAAGCTTTTCAACTAGCCTTCAATGAAGCAACTGTCTTGATTGGGTAAGAATATTTAAGTAACAGAACCAATACCACAATGTAAAAATACATTGTGACTAATGACTATTATGTACAGTATTACATTACTAGACTAATGCAACAATGTGTAGCTAGTTTATTTATTTCAGATGCAGTATTAGTCCAGTGGTTCCCACCCACTCAGGCCCCCTCCTCTGTGGGTCACAAGAGAATTCTCAGGGCTAAGAAAGAAGAACAACCAAGTTCTGCTACTTCTTTTACTATTACAGATTTTTAGCTGTAGTCCTTTGACCCGTTTCTGTTAAAGAGGTTTTGTTTTTTCTTATGTCTGCCTCGGCATTGCCCAGACGCTGTATGAGCATGAAATCAGCCATTGTGGTGAAAGGAGGTTAATATACAACAGCTGTGAGAGCTGTTCCCCAGCTCTATCCCCCGCCCTGTAATTGTGTTACTGCACTATAGAATTGTCAGTGGAGTTGTACTGCCCCAGTCAAGACATCAAAGCCAAGTCTGCAGAGGGAGGTTAACTTGACACATAAATTGCTATCTGCCAAGATGAATGAAGCTCGCCAGAGAGCAGATAAGGAGAGCAGTGACCTGACATTGCTTCTGACAGACTCCGTATATCCCCCGTCATCTTTCTCTCTTCCTTTCTCTGTATACGGTGCCAGCTGCTGCTTCCTCTGATGTCTTACTGGAGCTGTTAAAGATTCAATAGTAGTGCTGTCCTGTCTTGTGTACATGCATATGTGACGTGTGCATGCAGACACATGAGATCAATTCACTGTTTTCAACTGCCTGTTCACCTGGGTTACTAACACTTCAATTCAGAAGCTGAGTGCATGTTGAATTGCTTTCTAGAGTAATTTCCACAATAGGAAAGAGCTCCATAAAGTTTCTCAAGATGATATTACTGTGAACCTGTTGATGTTTATTTATTATATCAGATTTCTAATAACACAAGCAAGTTTAGTTATTGCACTAGCTGGGTTTATGGCAGCAGTTTGTTGAATACCTGTTGCACATACATCAATGACTCAATAATATGTCGACAGTTGAGATGAAGGATGTGATGACTCGCTGTATCTTGTTTGTGTTTTATGCTTCACTGTGCGCATACATACTCTTACATGCCATCCAGCAGGCTTTTGTGGTATTTGGGGCATGGGGAGAGGAGGATTGGCTTGCTATTTAGATTGCCCAGTTTGCTGAGTCAGACGCCATAGAGGGACTTTGGTTATTATGGCAAGATAGCTCATAGAGAATTACTTGACATTAAAACATTACGTATTAGATAATAAACAGGTTCAAGTCTGTAATATGTCTGAAACTGTCATGATTTGATATGACACATTTGACAAATATAACAGATGTAAGCTCCACACACGCTGTGGCATGATTTGTCCATAAACATTTGCTTTGTGAAGAGACACATATCGCCCCTCCACAGTATTTTCCACGTTATGTCAAGGGGGAAGAACTCCTGTGACCGACAATGAATGTGGGAGTCACAATTCTCTCCTCTGCAGCCTTGATTTATGTCTGTATGTCCCCAGAGGAGTCTGCAGTGTGTCTGTGTGTGTGTATGTGTGTATGTGTGTGTGTGTGTGTGTGTGTGTGTGTGTGTGTGCTGTGTCCTGGTCTAGAAACCAAATGTGTCACGCCAGGGTTGGGTAGATTTCTTAAGCAATAGAATTTGTAAAGCTGGTAACATGTTCTTGCTCTCAGAGACAGTTACATTTGAAGACATTAATACTACTATGTAGTATTTTCTGTTTGGATGCAGTGAAGAAATCTTAGTAATCTCGGCCCTGCCACAATGCCACTTTTATATGCAGTATGCATAATAGTGTAGACATAAATCTATAGCATAGTAATTATTCAGTAAGTATGTCAAATGGATCTAGGAACAGGGTGTTTATAGGCAAAATGTTCTCTAGATTGGTCCATTTTATTTCTGTATGACATTCGGCATCTACCACTACATTACTGCCTATCTGAAAAAGGGTGGACTACCATAAATCAGCCAGTGGGGTGAGATTGTTATTTGATTGATTATTGTTATACGTACTCATTTCCAATGCAAATTAACTTGTTTCATCCATTGTTGTCACGTCTTGATTCCAGGGCAGCAATCTCTATTCTGTCTCGACACAATTTCTAGAAAATTCCAGAAACAAGAGAAGCTGGACTGTAAACAGATGGAATCATTTCATCTAATTTCTTTCGTCCATAGAGAATTCCTTACATTGTATGTATGACAATCCTGTCATTGTATTGTATGTGTTTTCAGTTGCGCACCAATTTGTTTTGTGGCTGCACTAAACAGCTTAAGATATAAGCTTGATAAATGCAATCAAAGTTGCCTTTAAAGGATGGGTTCACATTTTTTCAAGTCTATCAAAACTGACATACCCATATGTACATTAAATGGGTTGTTGGTTGTTGTATTCTGCATGAAATTCCCTTTTTGTGCCACTATTTCCTGGCTGAGCCGCAGCAGATGGATTGTAACACAAAGAGGGAAATTGGTACTAAAAAGAGATACCCACTTGATTTGTCTGACTCTGACTGCTTAAGCCTGACAGTAGCTTCAGCTGAGCTTTGGAATGTATTTCTACAGAGCGAGGACTGGATTTGGTCTCCCCGTTACTTGACCTGTTTTAGACCAGTTTGAACAGGAGAAACAATTACAGCAAACAAAAGCTCTTTCAATGTACATGTGAGTGTTGTTTTAAGGCAGACTTGAAAAAATGGAAACCTATCCTTTACCTGTAAAGTTATACAAAGTATTTTCCACACATCTCAACCCATTTAAAACAGACATTTATGTAGAAAAACTGTATAGACCATAACTAAACAGAGTAGGATTGTATACTATTTGTACAGTATCATCCATTCTGTTAAAATGAACTGAGAATTACAGTATTCAGCACTATTTGGTAGGCCTACAGTATTACTCACATAAAGCATTCCATACAGACATAAAAGACAGTGTCACTGTGTGCAGTGGCATCAAATATTACCTCCGACCTTCCACTTATAATGTATGCATCATAAAGACAAAACTGCAGAGCATCAAAGACACTAAAGGACAGAATTTCTCTCTGATACTTCACAGTTGTTCTTTGTTGGTTTCTATTTTCCTTAATATCCAGCAGATGGTGCTGTATGATCAGTGATGAAAGGAAGCTTAAACTGAACACACAGTAATACTGCACAGCTACAACTGCCACTAATTGTTGAGTGTAAATGATAGCTATATTTTGAAGACTTGAAGAATTTAACATTAGCCAGACTAATTTAGTTCCACACGGTGATACATTGTACATATGGGATGCAAACACAGGTGTGTCTGCTTATGATTGGCTGTTCTGAAACAGCCATCACAAATCATCAGAATGTACTGGTTTACTGAACAAAGTGCATACATCCATATTAGCTCTTTGCACATCCTCACAGCACACTGGTGGCCACCAAGGTGAAATGAATCGTTCCTTTGTGACCTGTGTGCCACTGCTTATTCAGAACATGCCCTACCTCCCCTGTCCTACTCTTCCTCCTCCTCCTCCTCCTCCTCCTCAGGCCTGGTAGCCGCTCATGTTACAATGCCACTGGCACGGCTGCACAGTTGTCGTCCTTTTCCCTCTCATCCTAATAGATGGGCTTCTCCCCAGCCGCTGTAGAAAAAAAACAAAACAGCCTTATCGGCCACGACACGGCCTCTCAATTGTCAATCTGATCGATGTGTGCAGCCTGGATCCAGGCCACTGCATTAGTTGTGGACGCTCCTAGCCACTCAACGTGGATACACATCGCTGCTCACATCTTGTTGCTATTGTGGTGTAATTGTTTTGTTATTGTGGCTCAGACCAGGTATAACACAGTGTCCAAATGTTCACGTAGCACCGGTCGGCTTAATGCTCATGAACTGGTACATTTGTTCAATGTCATCGTGACCAGCGAGACAGTGGAGGATTCACCTACAAACAATTTACCTTTACTTTGTGAAACAGAGTTTATTGACCTTTAGTATACATGATAATGGTTAGCTAAAATTGATTTTTGTTCTCTACTGGTGACCAAACTTTTTATTTTCTATTAACTGAAACCCCACTTCCTTATTTCTAAGCAACCACCCATGGCTGTCAGAGTTAAGAAAGCTGCTGTGTGAGGAAGGCGTCAGAACTCAAAAACAGGTTAAAAAGCTGTTGTGGTTCTTTAAGAGGCACCATGATGTTTTGTATTGATGGCATGTAATATCTCAGCAGAGGTCTTCCTCTTACACCGCCCTCTCCTCCTCTCTCCCCTACTAACTGGAGGCCAAAAGCCTGGGCCGCCATGCCAGTCCTAATAAATCCTCAGCTGAGAGTGGCGGCGGCAGCAGCAGGCCTGCATTCTTCAGCCAGCACTTTCCCTAATCTGCCCCGGAGATGGAGCAACAGTTGGCCTGGCTGGTGGGGAAGGGAGAGGAGAGGAGAGGAGAGGAGGGGAGGGGCGGTCCCTGGTGACAGGAGCATGATGTGTTTGTAAAAACACAGGGAATGTTGGAACTGGATACGCTTGCACTCTCGCTTTTGGCAGATGTGTTCATTTTATCCTGCGTCCTGTGCTTAACGCAGAGACAAACAGAAAGCATTACCCTGCCTGCCACACTTGGTTTTTTCCACCATGTTCGACACTTTGATCCCCTCTGGTGTGTGTGTGTGTTTGTGTTGGAGAAAGCGAAAGCAAGAAAAGAGAGGAAGAAGCTCAGAGAGGTGCTGGACTAGGAAATGCCTTGCAGATGTGTGCAGCAATGTAGCCACTTTTTTGGTGGTGCTGAGAAGAACATAATTCTATGTTGTAAACAGATTGAAGGGTTTCATATACAACATGGAATAGCTGAAATGTATTTGCATCTGTTTATAAGTGCCTCCGATTAGCTGACTGTGAAGGTGATTAACAGGCTGATTTGTGTGACAGACCCTGGTCAATAGGCATGGTTTTGTCTAGTTATACAGCTGACACAGCCTGTGCAGTCTTTATAGAGATCAGGCCCCCATGAATGAGTTTGTCTCTGCTGGTCGCTAGTTTCAATTGATTGCTTTAATTTGGCCTATAATGAGTAGGATGTGTCCTGCCTGCAATTAGTGCATGTGTGTATGTGTGTGTGAGTGTGTATACTTGTGGGCTGTGTTAAATTACTGCAGTGGAAGGATGCCGTGTGGCCCAGCAGGAGCCTGCAGGAATGGGAGGATGTGACTGTGCCCACTACCCACAGTGTATCTGGGCCAGGACTTAACTTAATGCCTTCCTGTCTAAGGGAAGTAGCCAGATTTTCTTTTACCTTAATACCAAGAATCTCAGTGTTTGACCTCGTGAACAGAGCTCCGATAGACTGGGGTCTGAAGTTTGTGAGAGTAAATCAGGACAAAGCAAGTAGTACAGTTCTGAGCTACTTGCACTTTACTTGAGTATTTCTACTTTTCACTTTCTACTTCTACTCCAATACTTATCAGAGGGAAATATTGTACTTTTTACTGCACTACATTTACTTGACAGTTATAGTTACTTTTCAGATTAAGATTTTACAAAACAACATTTGATCAGTTTATAAAATACAATGCATGGTTAAATATAAAACTAGTGGTTTCCAGCCTTTTTTGTCCTGTGACCGTTTCTAAAGAAGTGTATAATTGGTGCTCTTGTCACATATCAGATGTCTATGAGTTGTTAGCAGTTAGCAGCTCTCTAATATTTAACAAATAAAGCAAATATTTAAAATTAGTCCAAAAAATGAATTTAAATCTGTGTAGCAGAGCTTAGTTTTTTCTTCTTTCCTAACTCATTAATCATCTCGTGACCTCTCAGATTTATCTTGTGACCCTTGAGCCCAGGTTGGGAACCACTGGACTAAACTAACTGTATATAAAGTATATTATTAAACTGTATATTAAAACTAGCTCCACCTCGACCAGCTACAAAAGTAAAATGCTGCTTACGTGTTGTTGCATCAGTATTGACAATCTAAATGTAATAAATGTGAGTCACGGGCTACTTTACCTACATTTAGCTGATAATAGGCAGGGCAAGGCAGCTTTATTTACACAGAGGCAATTCAAAGTGCTTTACATGGGCAAAGAAAAACATTAATTAAGAAAAAATAAAATGAAATTTTAAAATGGGATAAAATGAAATGAGATACATAAAATGAAATACTATGTATTTTTATTTAAATGCAAGACTTTACTTGTAATTGAGTATTTTTACGTTGTGGCATTGCTATCTGAGTTTTCTCACCACTTTAATTCGGGACATTTGTCATCTCCTTGTCCATCTCCATATTTCCTCTTACCCTCCCTCTTCCTCTACCCCTATGACAAAACAGGTTAAAAAGTGGTCTTGTGAATGTGAATGTGTCGGAAAGTAATTGCTCTACAGGTTATATGCTGGAAAAATAATTTAAAGTATATTTTGGACAGTAGAAAGTAGAAGTACATATGTATAAAAGCATTATAGGCTATTTTGTCCATTGGAGACATGAATCCAATAAATACCATTATTACATACAGAAGTTTACATAAAGATACTGTGTCTGTTAGTATGATTATTTTATGTATATTGCTCAATTCTGAGCACATGTAAAAAAACACCAACAATTACACAATTATGAAACCTGCATCCAGATGGTAGGCTACCAAAGGAGCTCATGTCCTCAGCATAACAAAAACAAAATTCACCCCAGACACCCTCCCTCTGTCTCTCATTTGTCTCCCTGTCGCTCTGTTTTTGTTTAATAAAATCATGCTTGCTCATCAGCAGAAGAGGCGGGCGTCTTCTTTTTCTGGGAGAGAGCAGCAGCAGTTCCCTTGGGGCATGACGGCGGTGGTGGTGGTGGGCTTGGTTTGGTGTGTGACGCCGCTGTCGGTCTGTAGTGAATGCAAATGAGGCTGTGCTCTCTCTGATATACTCTCTGCGTATACCCAGGTACTAACTCTATCTCTCACTATCACACTCTCACTGTCTCTCGTCCCATCTATCTCAAGGTCCTGAGGGTACACACACCAACCTTTTGTTTAAATCATGATAACAAGGTGCATTTAGCACTCAGCTGTCACACACACAGCCAAATCATGACTTTATTACACTATAGGCATGCAGATTACTTGTGAGAGATACCAGATTGTGATCATGCAGCTCATGAATGGTTTTTGACACAATGCCTGACAAGGTTGCAGGCTAGTCCCCAAAACAGGCCTCCCAATAATTTATTGTAAAATGTACTACTAATGCATGACTTTCTTGTTTTCATCACTGAATCCCAGACAGCAGCAGGGCACTTGGTCCCTGGTTCTATTCCATCAAGTCCAAGGACTGAAACGTCCACTTAAGATAGCGAGAATGGGACTGTTACCTCCACATCATGGCTCTTGAGTCCTTGATTGGACCTCTCAAGCCTATCTTAGCATGTGGAAAATATATTACACTTTGGATGTTTGTTTATGCCTCATTAATAAGGGAATGCGATTATTTGTTCACAAATCTCCTATCTCCAGTAGGCCTAACCTCCACCTCAACTTAATTAGCTTCGAGCTGTTTCATGCTAATTTGAAGTGTAAAGCAGGCTTCTTAACGATGTGTGTTTGATCACTCTGAAGCTCCTCCACCAGTAGGATGGATACCATTTGTTTTTCTCAGTCATTAAGCAGATAATCTTATGTTGATTGCCACAAGCTAATTACAATAGCCACTGCTGGAGTTTTCTGTGCAGTATAGAATAAAACAGCCATACAGGTAGAGCTGAAGAGCTTTTAGCGGAGTGGCCCTGCTGTTCTGCTATCCAGTCTCTTTGTAATCCTCATAAATATTACTTATTGTTTCCCAGAAGAATAGGAAACCATATAACTTTTTTATTCACTGCTGCTCATCTACTCTGCAGACTTGATTGACTTTGCATCCTAATGTATTTTATAAACTGATTCCACAGGACCTTTATTCCCAGGGAGACTAAAATAAGAATCATACATATGACAACAGTATTATAAACTATTTATGGCCCGTATAGATCGTGTAACACAACATGACACAAGGAAAGCATATTGGAGATGAAAAACCATGTGTTTCCCCCAGCTGCTGGTTATTGGAAGCATACATTATAGGCTTTTGTGACTGTTTATGTCTTGAATTGAAGTTATGTCAGAATAAAAAAAAACAGTATGCATCACCTTTAGAGTATGCATCACTCTTAATGTGGAAAACCTTGTGATTTGAGCTGTTCGTTTGAGGCATAAGATCCTTTGTGCTTCACAAGAAGTTGAGTCAGCTCTAAAATATGATCCTGTCCTTGTGCAGAGTACGTTCCCCCGCACCGTTCTCACAGGCTGGCAAAATGATAGTATACGGAGTGACCTCCAGCCATACCTGCAGCTGCTCCTCGAGAAACATTGCTGCTGCAAGTGAAACCAAGGGATAGAATAAAAGGAGGCAGATGATGCAGCAATGGCCAGCCCTTGTGCAGCTGTAAAGTCAGTGATAGAAAATTCTTAGTGCTGAATTTACACAGATCAGAGTTGGTTCCTTCAAGGTGTCATGTGATCCTGGTTCATCCTGGTCCAAGTGTTTTTAATAAATGTTTTCACCATTAATGCAGGAGGAAAATGCATTACACTTTGGTGAAATCATCTTAATCTAAATGAAGTGTGGTCTTCCTGTGGTGTCATGGATTAAGTCATGATTTGGTAATGTTTTTAAAGAAAGCGAGTGCTAAAGATATGTGCCAACTGGTCATTCTGAATGGTTAACCCCTTCACATACAGTTTCCCAATTTATAATGTGAGTGAAAAAACCCAACATGTTTTTATGGCTGCATCATTCCATCATATTGAAATATTTTAAGCATTTTATGCATAATTTTCTACCATTTTCCACAAAGGTCAGCCTGACATATTTGGTGTCTTTGGAAACTTTCAGGTCGGTGAGATTTATAGGTAATGCCATTTCTGAACATGCAGTTTGCAGCCAAAATAATGTGCTTGAAATGTGAATTCAACACATTATAGGTATAAGACTTTAGGTTCATCTTTAATTGTTATTTTAGTGGCATTAAAGATAGATATGAAATGACTTTCCAGTGCTTATTTATTAGAAAGAAATTGCATCACCGGACCATTTGCTTTAATAGAATCTTATCATACCAAAGAGAAATGCATACTATTTGCATTTAAACAAAGATTAAGGACTACAACATTTTGGACTTGAATCTGTTTGCCTGTTAAAAAAAATAACTAAACAAAACAAACACATGCAGATTGTGTATTGTGAAGTATGAGTACTGTGTTGTAATATCCTTATCCTGTGTGGACACAGTTATTGAATCTCTCCATTTGTCAGTGTGTAAAAACGCTCAGCTGTCAGCATCTGTTTCTTGCGGTCCTCCCTGAGTGTCTGCGGTTATTTCAGGACATCCACTGGCATCCACATTCATCTTTGGGGAAGTCTTTCTTACTGTATCCACAAAATACAGACATTTCCAACATCTCTGTATCCCTCTCTTTTACATTGTCTAAGTGTATGTCATCCATATATCCCCATGCTTCAGTGTGTGTCTATACCCTTTTTTCTATCATAATTGTTGTTATTGCCCTTGGCCACCTGTGGTGGTAGATATCTCTGAGATAACAGCTTACTCTATCTCTCCTCCTCCGTCCTCAGGGACAAAAACAGACCGATACTCCTGGCCCTGCAAAAACCTGGCTGGTAAACATTCCTGTCCGTGCATGTTACCTCAGTAACAGATAAGAACTACTTAGTGTATTTATATTGTAAGATGAATCATGCTAACTAGAATGGATTTGGAATGCATCCTAGTAATTGAAGCATGAGTGATAAATTATGCTTCCATGCAGGTTAACTGGTTGGGTAAAGGAATGCAGCTATATACAGCAGCGCTGCATTGTTGTATAATTAATCAGAGGTTGTGTGTGTTTGCAAATGAGCCCACACAGCAAAACTTGAGTGAATTAGATGTGTGTGTGTGGGTGTGGGTACTTCTGTGAACTTGCACTTGCACATGCACATGCATTTGTATTTGCACCTGTGTGTGTGTGTGTGTGTGTGTGTGTGTGTGATTGACTTCTCTCGCTCGGCTGTGTTTGTATAAGCTGAATGTTGTTGCCTCTGAGACCTGGCCCCTCCAGCGCCTCCAGCTGTGGGCTTTAACCCAAGCTGCTGTGGGCTGTGTGACCCACCACATCACACACACACACACACACACACACACACACACACACGCATGCATCTCTAAACACACATCTTAAGCACTAATTTATGCAATCCCTGCTCTCAATTTACATACATTACCATAGATCATACATGTTGAAGCTGCGTGCAAGGTCACTGCTGAAACGCTCCCTCCTATTTAAATGGGAGGATAACATGAACGATGGCTACAACAGTATATCCTTGATTTATATCAGTAGCTAGTGCCTAAGATTTCTGACACTCTATAGCGCTATATGCTACCATGCCCGCACATTCCCTGCTACCTGCTCTAACTGCTCAAGTAGACGTGAAATGCACAGACCTCATTACCACATAATTGCAGGGTGCACCAGTGAGGATGTCTCTCTTAGCATAAGAGCCCTTAATGCTAAACAATGGGCACTGTGTTTCCTCTGTATGTAATGGCATGTGAGCTGGTGAAAAGGGGAGTGGGCTGGAGCCAGTGATGTCTCCCTCATTTTCCCTTTCCGATCCCTGCCCCCCTCCCTCCCTCCCTCTCAGCTGGTTAATATGCATTTCATAACGCAGCCTGCTGCCGGGGAACCATGCTCCATTGGCTCGTCTCTTCTACTCGCAGCGTGACTCCCTCCAGGATCGGACGTAATGATTCTCTGAGATGGCAGCAGGTCCAAGCCCACTTTCCACTTTGCATCCAGCCACAGAGAAAACTGTGGATAATTCACCTCTCCTCACTCCCCTGTCTCTAACTGAGATGGATGCAGATGAGCTTTTCTATACTTCTCATTGTTTGTGTGTGTGTGTGTGTGTGTGTGTGTGTGTGTGTGTAGGAGGCGGTGTGCCTTAAGCAAGAAATGGATTGGTCTGTGTCTTTAGACTGGGCCCGGTGAGGCAGGCGGAGAGTATAATCTGATTTAAAGCATGTCAAGGATTGTGAATAATTTCCTCATTACCCCCACCCCTCCCGTCATTTTCAGGGCATATTTAATTTAACAAGAAGAGGGAGAGGGCTTGTGTGTGCGTGCGTGCATGTGTGCACGTGTGTGTATTTGTGCATGTGTCTTTGTGTGTATGTCATGTCTATGCTGAAGACTGTCTCCTATCTTCCCGCTCGAGGAGGAGAATTACTCTTTGCATACTCTCTCCGTCTCTCACTTTGCCTCTCTCTCTCTCCGACCCCCTGAGAGCTACAGCTGTCACAGTGTCACTTTTCCCATCCATAATTGAGGAGTGCGCACTGCACAAAGCCCATGAAACCATGTCAACCACTTCCAGTTGCTCCTGTTAAATAATCAGGCAGAACCAACAGTGCCGGGGGGAATCTGCCTGTGCAGCTGCCTGTATCACTGGCTTGTGCAATCAGTACTGAACTTACCCCCTCTTCTATTCCCCCCCACCCCACTCACCCACCTACCCAAACACACACACTCCACTGGCCCAGTTGCTAGACTTGTCCTGCCAAAGTTGGGTCACAGTGTCATGATGGTGAACACCAGCTTTGTTTGGGTTGTCAAGTAACAGAAGTGGAAGCAGGAGTGGCCAAGTGAGTCCAGGTTGACCTTAACAAGACTAAGAGTCTGCAGCTATGCTAGCAACTCTGTAAATGTTAGTGTCAGCATGTTAACATACTCATAATGATGCTAGCATGTTGATATTTAGCAGATACAACGTGTACCATCTTAGGTTAGTAACATTTGCTAATTAGCACTAAACTCAAAGTACAGACACTGCTCTCTGCAGTGTCATTTTTCAGATGAAGTCTGTGATAATTAGATCACTATTAGTTCTCTGATTAGTGAGCCACAAGGTGTAAGGAGGTGTTTTTTCTTCTTACACCCCGCCCCTCTTCTCTCCTGACCCCTCCTCTCTTTCTTTCTGATGGCAGATTCTCGATGGCATCTTGCAGTGTCAGGAATCAAAGCAGGCGGAAAAGCTCCCAGAAAGGCATACGGCGTGCTGTGTAACAGGCGCTGAGCCCCCACCCCCCCACCCCTTCCTGGGTCTGGGTATAATTAAGCATCACCACCTTCACCGTGGAACTGCAATGACTCACACTGTTTCTCAGATACAGCACCCATTAGAATAACGCTACCTACCCTGATTATTTTTGTTGGACACTTCACTCTCACGCTTGCTTACTAGAGTACATGTGAAGGCAGGAAGAAAAAAAGCTGGTTAAGGTGCAAACCTTCAACCACTTCAAACCTACAGAGCACAGCTTACATTCAGAAAATAAACAGTGCTGCCAAGATAGGGATTGAAATGATGCAGTAACCTACGTACAGAAATTGTCCTATGAGTGTGTGTCTGCGCCATGTGATCAACAGAGCTGTTTGGAAATGTACACCGTCTACAGAAAGGTAGAGTATAGTGAGGCTTAGTAATGAAAGAGCTATAATTACTGTGTAGTGAACAGTAATGGTAACCTCCCACTCTACAGGCCTTTGACAGCCATACAGCTCTCTCTGTGGAGCATGGATTTCTTTATATAACATGGCTCTCTAATCCAAGTCCTATAGGAGCTAAGATATACTATTTCAAGACCATTCGGAAATTATCAGCAAATACAAATTGGGTAGGACACTGGAGAAGTCAGGTGTTGAGATGGCCACCTCTCCATTCTTGGTATAAATCATGTAAGACATCACACAGTTTATATTATATATATTTTATACAGAGTTAATAACCACTTACACTGGTTTTATTAATAGTTAGGCTTTCACCATTGGTGATCATTCTGCCTCCGGGGAAGCTTGAGTCTGCTCCAGGCTTTTCAATAGGTGTAGGCGACATTTTCTCAGTTTCCGTAACAAAGATTTTTTTTTACAAGGTGGGGTTGTTAGCCCAATGCCTAACCTAAGAAGGACATTTTGGGTAACTTTTTGTCTGACCCACTATCCATCCGCCTATCCACAAAGGTTGAACCTACCGGGAGTTTAACCCTCCAGACAGCATAGCCTTTAGGATCATTGTAGCACACAGAGCTTCCTACCACCAGAAGGTAGCTACCCACGGGAAGGTTGTCACAGTGGTGGAATAAGTACATTTACTCAAGTTCTGTCCTTAAGTACAAATTTGAGGTACTTGTATTGTGTTTTGTACATTTCAGATGACAATATTGTACTTTTACTTCACTATATTTATTAGACACCTAGAGTTACTAGTTACTTTACAAATTAAGATTTTGCATACAAACCATATTATGAGCTTATGTATTATGATGCTTTGTTAAACTACCCAACATGATATAACGTAGTTAAAATTAACTCCACACTGACCAAGTACAACAGTTAATTCATACTTACACATTGACGCATCAGTAATAATGATCCAATGTCAATGTCCAATCCAAAGTCACAGGGGACCTTTTTCTGCATTGCATACTTTTACTTTTGACACTTTAAGTACCTTTTGCTGATAATACTTATGTAATTTTACACAAGTAACATTTTCAATGAAGAACTTTTACAGTCTGTTATTACTACTTTTACTCAAGTAAAAGATCTGAATACTTCCTCCACTACTACTTGTTCATATGCACAATCAAAGAGTTACTGGTCGCTGCAGTTGTCCCTGCTGTCTATACTGCTCGTGAAGAAATCCCTTCCCAATGTGATTCCGATGTAAGAGATGGGGGACAAATTCCACTGTCCTTGTTTCATCTAAAAATGTGTGACAGTCTCATTATACTTTATGCTTCAGAAGCAGAAGTATTTATCAGTAGCATGGCTGTTGCATTGGACTGCATTATAGTGTGCTGTTATTTTGTCCATCAACTGTAGAAACCCACCTGGAAGTCTACTGTTGGTCAGTGAGCAGCTCCACTGTCGTCTTGGGGTTTAGTGCCTTTCTTAAATGCACCTTGGGTGATAATCACTTTTCCAAGCCTCGGTCTTCCAGCTGGTCCTCAGAATCAAACCAGCAACCTGCCGGCTGTGAACCTGCTTCTCTCACCCAGAGGCTGCTGCTCCTCCTCTCTGATGTAAGGGACATGTCTTTGGTTGTAGTGTTTGCCCACCCAGAGACATCTCAGTGATCTTTCATATCACTTTAATAACTCCACTGTTTTTATATGCTTAACATTATTACCAAGGTACTACTGTTCGTGTGCAATGAATCCCCTATGATCTGCTCTTGTATGTAACCTGAATGATGATGTCTGGGCCACAGTGTCTCTCTGCCAAACTACTGCTTTGTTGTTATTGACACATGCAGGGACTGGAAAAGGTCAGTGGCTTCTCCCATAGAGGGAAATAAGAGAACCTCTGGATCATGACATCTGCATATCTATGAGCCAGAGAGAGTGGCTGTGACTCGCTTCCTTGGATTTATTGACTAGCACAGGCTACGAGTCTAAATGGGGAGTCATAATTGTGTGGAGGCGAAGGAATCCAAGCAGGCTATATTATGTTAATGTGGCGTCTGCTAGAAGAGAAGAAAGGACTGTGGAGTAGTATTTGTGTTTTTTTCCTGCCACTCAGAGTCTGCATCTGATGAAAGCACTGCAGTCAGCTTCAAGGTTTTCGCTCTGTGTGTACTAACCAGAGCTATTCATAGCTTTGATTGCCCCTGAGCAGAGCTTTGTCTGTGTGAGTGACTTACCAAACTGTGCACGATGCAATATGTCTGAGCAATGGCTGTAGGTTTGTGTGATTTAAGAAAAAAACTTTGTGTGTGTGAGAGTATTTTAAATAATTCATTCATTTTTAGTTATTCTTTTCAGGAATCTGGAGTGATATTAAATCAGCTCTGCGAGAGAGACTGTTTGTTTCATACCAAGTGGAGTGAATCTGTACAAAGCAGGGCCCTGCTGAAGCAGCCTCTCTCTTGTGTATGCTACTCTATGCTTCCCACGCAGACCTTGGGTGTTTTGTTCCTTTAGCAATGACTGGAAGGCAGCTGCTGTCTTCAAGCCTGTCAATCCTCATTACTGGCTGAAATGGAGTAAATTGATTGGAAAGATTTTGTTATTTTTGAGTGAAAGAGCTGACTCCCCAGGAACTGATCTCGCAGTATTTAGTCTATGGCTCTGATCAGACAGGACGCGGTTTTTGCAGTGGAGGCGTCTTTTTCCAGTTGTTTTTTATAGGCAGTAAGCATTTTGCGCGTTGCTCATGCGCCCTGATCTCCTTGCGTTTTTGCAGGAGCTCTCTGAACGCCTTGAGTTGAAAAAACTTCAACTCAGTGCAGAAAAGCGCCTGATGTCATTTGTGTTTTTATATCGATAATTATCACGATAAATGTCAAATCATTATTTCTTTCAAGTTCAAGGAAAGTGTAAGTAACTTTATGAATGATTCTCATTATCGTCTACCTTTTGTCCCAATTATCCAATCAGGACTCACCCCTGAATGACTGCATATGACTCTGGTATTACTTCCTGATATGAAGATTTGAATCCTTTTTTGTTTTTTAAGAGCTCCAGCGTTTTGTTGAGTGCATCCCAAGATTTACCTACTAAGCACACCTTCGTCTTGCAGTTGGTACATTGTCATTTTTGAGACTGTTCTTAGATTGCACCAGTTTTGGTGACCTCCTTATTGATGTTCATTACATATTGCTGTTGTGTAAAAACCCTGCAACTGTTGATTTTCAATTCAAAACCTTAAAACTTGGCCTCCAATCTCAAAGAAAAAGTAGAATTAAGTTGGCATTTTTGAAGATACATTTTCACCTGTCTGTGCCTTTACATACGTGCTAATACACAGCTGTGTACTCTACATTTCCTGTCAGGACTAGGTGTAGTCTGGTCTGCTCAGTAAAGGGCAGATTGGGTTTAAATAAATGTCTTGTCATGTGATTAAAACAATTGTGTGACGTGTCATATGCTGCGCAGAAGACAAACATATGCACAGTGCATGAACAAATATTCTCCCTCAGTGGTTTCAGGGGGAGCCTCTTTACACGTTGCTTCACAGCCAAGCATTAGGCGAGCTACATCTGTGTGCCATGTATGGGATTAGATGTGACATGGCGGTGGATGGAGGAGGACGTCATAGTGATTCCTCCTGCATTGTTAGTGTGTGTGTGGATGATCACAGTGTAGTTCAGGAAGCTGCTGAGCTCCTATGTAAGTGTTATTTAGAGCTCAAGCTGTATATCATGAGGAGTACTGCAGGGGCCTTGCACAACATGATGATAATCTGACTCCAGTGTTTGTTCAGACCATGGGGATAATATCTGAATATCACATAATGACGTTCAGTGCCTCCTTTTAACAGCTTACTCTTTCCTCTTCTCTCCATGTATTGCCCTCAGGTAAACATTTCTCATCATAACAAGGCAATTTAGGGGGATTACTTTGCCCCACACAGGGATGCGTTCTCGCTGTGATGTGTGTCAGGATTGTTCTTAATGACTTCCTTGTGTTTTCAATGGCCCACCAGTCAGTGTGTCCTTGACTCTGTCAGCTGCTTAGCTGCCTGGTTAACACAAGGAGAATGTGATCCTCTGGGTGTGTGTGTGATGTGTTGATCTATCTATATGGAGTGTGTATGCATGCTTAGTATACATGTTTGTCACTAAATATCTTGTGTTTGTGCGTGTGTGCAGGCAGTGCAGCAACCCCGTCCTCCACTACAGCGCAGGCCCAGGCTCCACTCTTTAGACATCTTGTGCGTCTCTGGTGAGTAATCAGGTAATTGATCATAGAGACAGGTAATTATTCCTGTGCCAAGCTCACTGGCAAATGAAAAGTCCGGCAAAAAGCATCCGTCTCATCCAACACAGCCTGGAGTAAGAGGACAAGGGAAGAGTAAAAATGGGGCTCTGGGAGGATAGATGGCCAAATGAAAAGGCCTTAAATCAGAAGCGAGGTTTTCAGCCCGTTTTGTCTTGGAGTATTAGAGATGTGTGTGTTCCAGGTGTTCATAACCCCTAGATGCAGGGACGAATAAGGAGATTAAAGGGGTGAATTCTAATGTGATTCAGAAAGGATTCTTGTTTAGTAACTTACATATATATATATATACGTTTCTTTTTCACACGAGTTCCCATGGTCACACTTGAAGTGAAATCATGATGGCAGCAATCCAGTGATTAGAACATGTAGTGTGTTTTACTTGGGCCTGCACTCTGTGGGTTGTAAAAGGTGAGCTACTGTCGGCGTGACAAAGTGCTGCTTACAGGCAGAAATTTTACCTCCCCCTGCCTACATCTGTGATCTAGATTGCTTGCTTCATTGGTGTCATTTAGGTTTGTTCTGGAGCAGTGAGTAAACCAATCTTCTTATATACACCCCTGTCTGCAGTTTGCCTTGATTTATGAACAGGGAATAACCCAGTCGAACTTGAGGCTCATTTGTCACCTGTCATTAAGATGTACTGGTAAGGTGTTTTCCTGTTGCAAATAGCTCCCCCTCAACCCCCTCAGTAGTGCTGCTGCTGCTGCTTCTGGGGCTGTGTTGTGGAGAGCAGTGGAGGAGGAAGAAGAGAAGAGAGGAGCCTTGCTGCCTCTCCAGCTGTGTGTAGCCCCCCCCATCCTCACGCACCCCTCCACCACGCACCGAAGTGGTTGCGCTCTTGTGGGCTGAAACTCCCACTGGAGACAGACACTTATTTGGCTCCAGGATAAAGCTAGATGTGTGCTGAATTGAAATGCTAAGTCTAGCATGAAACTCTGGGGCCATGGGAGACTAATCAGTTGTTGAAAGATAAATAAATAAATAAAGGCACACTGCAAATCTAATTTAGCCTGGATGTATGCTGCTGCATTTTGTGAGCCTGACTTCTGCTAAAGCCTTAGTTGCAAAACACAGGCAAGTGCGTGAGGCCCCCCCCCCCCGTTTCAATGTGGGGTGACGGAGAGGGATGGCGAGAGGGATAGGAAGGGCCATTAGCTCCAGAAAGGTGAAGGAGGGAGGAGGAGGGGTGAGGCTGACTGAATGGGTGAGGCTGAAAGAGACGCAGTTGCAGATTTGTCATTAAATATGTATTTCCCTCAGCAGAAATCCGTCTAAACACACTCCCTGAACTGACTGAACTGAACTGACAATCAGTTGGTATCCTCCGAGCTGTATGGGGGGAGAGAGGCGGGTGGACAGAGAGACACACAAAGGAGAGAGACATACAGACAGAGAGAGAGAGAGAGAGAGAGAGAGACGAGGCTATGTTTGACAGGAATAAGAAACAAAGGCAGGAAAGGCTTTCTGGGGGGGGCCTGAGCTGACAAACCAGTTAATTTAGCTTTAATCAGATGTGCAAGTGTTAAACATTCAGAAAGTTAACAATGACAGAAAACCTGAAATATGAATGGGGGCATTGTTAACCAAATGTAACTTTAGATCTTCCAGATTGTTCTTTCCACTGAAAGCAAAATTGTAGCTACTGAAGCATGTGTGACAGCTAAGATTATACATAGCTACACAGCTAACACTCATTAATTTCCAAGCCTAATTATAGCATTCAGAATTGAACTTGTAGGCTTAACAGTCAGGCGAGGCTCTCAGTGTCTATTCATCTACCTGTTCACACAGCACAGAGGTAACAGAGGCATTTCTAAGGGCACAACTTCAAGTGGCTTTTAAAGACATACATATGTGTTTGTTCTAACCATTACAAGTTATCCAACACTTCACAGATTTGGGGTGAATCCCCCAGACTCAACAGCTTGGGCTTCCTTGCAGATTCATCATTTTGCATCAATATTCAACAGTCATGCACAGAGGAATAGGTTGTAGAAGACTACAGAAATTAATTTCTCCACCAGCAGTAGCCTCAGTAGCCTAGAAGGCAGAAAAACTACAAGACATGTTTGTTTATCTAGAAATGAAAAACCCTGCCTCTTGTCTCTGTGTATCTCTACTGCTCTCTCCACCTACATGTAAAACAGGTTGAAGTCCATTCTTTGGTAGATGATAAAATGATGATAAAAAATCCTACTTAAATTAAATTGCATTTTTTTGGTCTGCTACAGCATTCATATCTGCTCTGTAAGTCACTTGTCCAGCAGCCTGCTACACAACACAAGAGCCACAGACTAAACAACAACCCACATTAGCTTTCCTGCTAAAGTCTCCTTCTTATCTAACTTACAAACTGGCAAAGAATCTTCACTTTTGTGTCGACATTTGGTCCTCATGAGGACACAAGTAGAAGGAGACTTAGACACATACACACCCTAACAAAAAGCCTGGGGAGGCGTTCCCAGTCACTCTGCCAGGCCAACTCTGATCTCTATCACTCTAATCAAACATCATTAGATGTGAAGAGTGCCAGTACCTGTTACTTACAGCTAAAGCTACCAGAAACAACATGAGGAGGCTTGTTAGAGTTATATTAACCTGTTGCAAATCATAACAGGTAACAATTCCAAACTGATGGGAGGATTACATCCACACCACATGGATTGATTTGCTACTAACATAATAATATGTACTACTGTATTTGTGTGGCACAGGTGACTTCCCATAAGATGTGACTACTACTGTTTTACTTTTATTTTTTTTTCAAGAAATTGTTTTCTCTACTGTATATAAATTACCAAAATAATTACTAAGATGAAAAGTATTCCATGCCACCATGATATTGGTGAAAAGAAATAAAATTTCCATTTATTTTGAGTTAAAATATGTGGGGGAATCCAACCTGAAAATCTATCTAAAGTCTATTAACATTAACTGCCAACTGCGTGGTTTTGTTATCATCATTTGGAGCAAGCTTCTTGGAGTTAATTTATATCTAAAAGTTAGTTTCTGCTCCAGCATATGACAACACATGAGTGCTGCCTAAATGAACTTTTGGAGGTTCATTCAAATCATTTTATGCCTGCAGTGTGCATTGATTTGAGTACAACCTGACTCACTGGCAGTTATAAAAGTAATTGCATGCAAGATTGTCAGAAAATGTCCACTCGTCCTAAAAAAGTCTTCATAGAACTCTCAAGAATATTTCCCCTAAATTATTTAGCACTCACTTTGCTCCACTGTGGTTCCTTCATCTATTTCTATAGGGAAGTAAAATCTACATTCTTCTGAGAGTATAAACCCATATTTAAAATGGATTGCTCCACCACACACACAGAGAGAGATTTAATATCCCTGTAGAAATGAGCTAAGTGTTACATATTATCCATTAGAGAAAAAGATATCTTTGCCAAAATATCTACAACCTATGATTACAGAGCTGGATTTGTCATTTAAACAATGCAAAGATTTGTTGTATTGGTTTATTTAAAGTTGTCGAAGGCCGAAGTTTGGTGCTGCTATCCTGGGAATTAGGTGACGTCACAAAACTCTATGTATTAATAAGAGTGAGATGTCAATCAAGCCCAGTTTGTACATGGCACGCCCACACCGTCCTGAGAAGAGGTGTTATCAGGCAACATATCTGAAAACACCTGTGTGGGTGCTTTACACAAGACAGTTGTTTGGAATCACACAATCCCTACTTTCAGTATCTGCCTTCCAGCACCCTTATGTTTTCTGCATTAAGATGTCTATCTCCTCTTATTTTGCAAATTCTTAAGAAGACAAAGCTGGGGATGCTGGGCCCTTTTGTTTAATCTCTCAAAGTGATAGGGGATAGCAAAGTCTACCACTAGCCCCTTTTATACAGCTTGTTCAAGGCGGGAATGTTGCATCGTTATTCTGCCTCGCCGTTCTGTATAAAACGTACGAACACGGAATAGGGGGGGACATTGTTGTTCCGCCGTTAAGCCGGCAGCGGAGGTAGTAACAGAGCCGAATAGACGTCTGTGTAAATGGGGGATCTGGCAGGACGGGACAGGGGTGTGACGTTTTGATGTTGTGTTATGTGTGGGATTTAAACCCTGTGTTACTGGGAACCCTGTGGGATTTAAAAAGCAGCTAGCAGTTAACTCAAAGAAGAAGAAGAGGAAGAGGAAGAAGAAGTTAGCAGCTAACCTACAGCAACTGAAAATATCTACGAATTGGGGAGACAACGAGATCAATGTTGCGTATGTTATACATCACACTAGATACCGTTGCTGTCGTATTACACGTCACGCCTCTCTTGCTTCCGCAACGCTGGCATGCTATCTAAAATCACACACTAGGGCAGCATAATGCTCAGTGCGTTGATTGGTTCAGTGTAATTATGCAAAGCCTGTGTAATGACGGGTCTTCTTTAAAGCAGTACTGCAGAATCTTTGTTTAAAAAGGGCTGTTGTTTCCCTCAGTACTGGTCTGGTTTAATACCAATACTGGGCTTTTCACTGCTGATCTTGTCAAAAGAGGCGTGAGAAGGTCGCTGAGCGAGGGTCTTTAAATTCTGTCTCAAGGTCAGTTCGTGTTCTGTGAAGGGTTAATCATGAGCTCAGTGCAGCAAGACCTCTGTGAGTCTCTGCTGGAGCTCACCGTGATGGACGCAGGTAGTGGGCGTCCAGTTTGCATGGCTCCCTGCTGTGACTGATGGTTGGAGAAACATGGAAATTGCATTTGCAGGCTCAGCGGAAGCTGCTTTCCTCCTCCCTGTTGGTTTGATCCCACACGGTCTGCAGTTAAACCCCAACTGTGAAGTTCAAAAGTATAGTTAAATGGAGCTTAAAATAGCTATTTTTGTTGCTTTCATTCAATCCTCCCCAAATGTGGTACATAAGATATTTTGATGATCCCAAAAAGCTTTTCTCACATTTTTTGATACCATATAATTGGTGACAAAATTCTTGTAGATGTGGCCTATATTACATATCTGCTCTCATAACCTTTTTACACATTGTGCAACTACAACCACATTTGGATAGCACATGTAAACTGTATATCAACTCTAAATGATCATGCAAAAGTTGATGATGTAGGTGGCGCAACAGCAACATGATACATTTAAATGACCATAACTCAGTAGTTCTGAGTCTGACTAACTTGAAGTTTGCACACTTCAACCTTGTACAAAACCCTAATGTTCACAGACAGCATGTAACAATCATGGGGCTGTCTGCCAGTCAACATCATTTTCTGTCTCTATGTGTATGACAACACATTTCTAAACTTTTTGAAATATTTAAATATAAAATGTATTTTGTTTTAATTTTGTTAGTTTGTCTGTAATTTTAATGTATAATAACCTACTCTGGGCACAGCTATGAGCCTGTAGTCTTTAACGGCTACAAAGAAATGTAATTTTATTTGCACTTTTTATTTATTCATATAATGGTTAAGTTCTGTTTATTTTGAATGAAATCTTATTTTTAACAAATATTAAATCCTAGAGTTTCTCTCCTATTGCTGAATGTCATTAAAACGGATCTCAACAGAGAGACATTGTCGTCGCCTGTTCAGTACCCATGCAAAAACAATGTCTGCCAAGGGATAGATTGAATGAAAGACTTTGTGCACATCATCAGATGACGAAACAGCTTTTTCAGTGCTCTGATGGAAACATGCATGATGGAACAAGGTTCATGATGTTGGTGCTGAAAATACTTTTCATGGAAAGTAATTACCAAAATCTATATTTTACATAGCGTTTTTTGCATTAACCTCTACTCTACAGTGTGTTGCATGGAGAAAGGCAACTCTGACTCATCACGTCAAACGCGGCTGTGAGTCAGAGAGAAAAGGCCAGAGTGAATGGTGTGTGCACTTTATGTGGTGTGTGTTTGTGTGTGTGTGGGCAGTGGGTGAAGGTGCCAGGAGCACAATACAAGGTTTGAATATGCCCTCAAAACCACATCAGCACAGAGCCTCTGTGGCTGATACTGCCAGGCAGATGTTTATCTCTAATCAATATGAGCACAAAGAGATTACAGCAAATTTTTATCATCTGTCATCTGCCTGCGCTACCTGTTGTGGGTGGTGAAACCTGCAGTAGTCAACTGACTGAGCAGCTTTGAGTTTCAGTGGCAGTGGTCCAGTCAAAGCTGTGGTGATGACGATGAAGCGAACTCAGCCGACTGTGCCCTTCCCAGGCTTTGTGAGTGGTATCATGAAAGCACTCGAACATGTAAGGGCATATCTGATTTGCAAACCAAATACCCTCAGCCAAAACGGTCTCTTTCAGTTGTTCACAAGTGGAGTGTATTAAAGAACCATTTGACACAAAATTATACCACTTACACTATGTATGCAGGCTTTTTTGCAGCTGCCACAAGCTGCAGATAAACTGACAGAATGATAAGTTAAACATTTCTGTTTCGATCTCTTGAGATCAGGGTGACGGAAGCTTTAAAAAGAGTATTGCTGCTGTAAACATGCTGTAATTTCCATGCTCCGCTTTTTGCACAGAAATTGAAAGTTCACATGATGAAGGCGGACAATTTGAAAACATGCATTCTTAAAATGAACTTGCCTTTTTTCCAGATACACTTTCAGATGGACGCTGTTGTTGTTAAAATAGTGATATGAGACAATACATCCAAGCTGAGACTCTGAGTTTATGTCTAGTAAGTCCCATTGAGTGCAGGAAATGGTGTGAGCTGATCACACACATTACAGTATGTCGACCATATTGCCCCAGAACAAGACACTCTACACAGTAAGTAAGACACAGATGCAGACATGCATAATGCATGAGTGTTGAGCAAGTGTTCACATTGCAATATGAATGTGCTATGTTGAGAGTATTTATAGCATATTGCACCGTGAATAATGACTCCAAACACACATATGTACGCATGCACACACACAGACACATTTGCATGTACATTGATGCACACACGCCTGCAGACACACACACTGAACAATCTAGTCTCTGCTGGCAGTACTGACGGATGTCTTCTTGGCAGCTTATAACCTGTATCAAACTACCTGCTTGGCTTGCACGGAGCAAGTAATGACATGTACACAGTATTATTGCATGCATTAATAGAATCGTACACTCCAGTCCTCACTAGAGTGTCAGTTCTAGTTAGTGTTAATAATGAGAAGTCATTATTATGCTGTTCTTTACATCCAGAACAGATTTAGTGTACTGCATCTATTGATCGCTGAGCAGAGGAGGATACTGTATCTGGCAGTATTCTCTACTGGGAAGAGACTGTTTACAGAGGCTATGGATGCTGCACTTGGTAAACTTATTGACCAATAACTAACATGTTCAAATAAACCCTGCTCATGAATATTGACCGACATCCCATAAAATGCTGAGAGTGTGCTGGATCCTTGGTGGTGTGTTTTTGTTTGTTTTCCTGTAGATGCATGGATGGATGGAATTCTTTTTTTAATGTATTTACATGAATGGTACAGTCTGCTGTGAATAGTCTAAAAGTCATTCTTTTCCTAAATGAAAAGAAAAAAAATACTAAAAATGAATTTTTAGTCAGTCATAGTTTCTTTTTTTAGAACCTTGTGAAGTTGTTTCCTAAGCAACACTGGAAACACTGCAATGAAACTTAATTTCTTTTCATATTTTATTCATCATTTAATGGTTCAGTGGTTTATGTTTATTCAAAATGTAATCTTCATTTTCAGACCTAATGAATCCTGAAGTATCCCCTGAATTTCTGGTATTTCATTCATGCAGCATAGCTTTCACTGAGATCACTGAAACTTACTGCTATCACAAAAAAACTTTAATAAAGGTTAATATGTATCTCATCACTAAAATTCAATCAAATTTAGAATTATAAATATGTACAAATGTATGGATCAGTTATCCAAAAAAAACGAGAGAAAATTGAGAAATTTCTCTAATTTCTAGTGTAAATTAACTAGTTTGTAGAATTTTCTGTTACATTTCAGATATATATATACACACACACACACACACACACACACACACACACATGCATACATACATATATATATGTGTGTGTGTAAGATAGAGGAGGATTATTGAAATAACTTAAACTACAAGTTATTTTTGTTAGTTTTCAGAATGTTACAGTTGTATTAGGGAGAATGAATGATATTAGGAATAGGAATTGATTCATTTTTGTAGTATTTATGTGTATTTAAGCAACTAAATGTAGTTTGTGACATAAACACGAGTCACATGATGTAGACTTTATTAGACAAGTATGAGGGCTTTGAATTGTTTATTAAACAGGTAATAATATATATTTAAGTCTAAATGTATGCAATATATTGACTGGATTTGACCCCACTTGTCTCACAACCTACTTGTGAGTTGACTTGACTTGGGAGCTCAGACTTTGACATTTACGAGCTGGAAATTGAATTGAGACACGGACCTCATGAGTTAAGTGACTCAAACAAGGGTCGTTGTGTCTCACATCTAGTGTTTGTTTGAAATAGAGGTTGGCGATATCCATCAATCACAGCGCCACTTTAATTTACACATTTCTGCGAGTGTTGCATTTTTCCAGCATCAACTAATGTAATGAGCTCAATGCAGCAAGGTTGGAAGGGGGCGGGGGTGCTGATGGGGTGATGAAATGCTATCATGAGAACTGGAGGCCTACTGGGTGGTAAACAGGCCAGAGGAGAACACATGGGCTCTGGAGCCTCCTCCATCCCACACACAGCCTCCAATTAAACAATTAGGGGCCGAGGCTGCTCTAATTGGAAACATGGCTGGTCCTTCTACACAAGAGCCTCCACTACATCAACAGCCCTTGGGTCACCCTACTCCATGCCACTCAGCATGCCCTTGAGTTGAACTCTAACATCCCCATTGCTCGCTGTCTCACTGCCCCCTCCTGCTCCTTCTGTCTCTCTCTCTCTGTCTCTGCTTGTCTCGCTGTCTCTCCCCCTGCTTCTTTTTCTGATCTAATTGCAGCAGTCCATATGGATGCTGGGAAAACTGCAGTGTCTGCAAACCTGGATGCATTTCCTATGGCTGCTGTATTATGGCACAAGCTGCCGTAATCCAAGATTCAGGATTGCATGCAATATCTTAGTGTACATGACCCTGGCTGTAGCTCTCTCTTGCATGTGTCCTTTTAAATGTAATTTCCCCATATTCCAAGATAGAAATTATCATAACAAATATTCCCGCATGTTCTGGAAAAATAACTCCACATAGAAGCAGACATTGTAAACCTGAATAATAACACCAACCTAAAAACACAATGTGAATGCTGCTTCCTTGGATGTGGCCCCGTCCCCCAGTGTCACTGTGAAGAAAATGACAAAGCACTATGTCACAGAGGAATGCCGGGCATGTTGTAACCAGTCACCCAGGTCAGCCTCCTGACAGCGGGCCAGTTTTATGGTTTTGCTGACTGCTGCTTTTGATGGTGTAATTGTGACAATGATCTCATTCTCTCCCTCTCTCTGCCTGGTCTCAAGGAGCTCTGTGCTCAGCCTTCTTCCCAGTGACTGGCAGTCAGGAGGGAGAGGTGGGGGTGCACATTTCATTAGCTTTCAATTCATATTGAATTTATTAATCCCATGCTGCTTCTGCAGGGTGGAAGGCTGCTTAAGAAGGGGGAAAATATCTTTGATATAGACACCTTTTCCTCCAGCTGCTTGCAATGTGTGTGCAAAAGTGTATGAAAGAGGAGGGGGGGGGTAAGGAACCAAGAAGGCGGGAAGGGAGAGGGAGAATAACAACGACAGCCTAACAACAAGGGCTTGTGAAAAGACTGCAGCGGGAAAAAGTGTGTCAGATCATTTACCAGCGGGGATGCACGACTTCGTCTTTTTAAAGGCAGCAGCCCTGCAGAAAGGCTCTTGTCTAGTCAGCACTGCAACAAAGGCACAGCTATGGCTTTATTTGTGCTCCTGGAATGTTCCTGAGCGCACAGGGGCAGCACCCGAACAACTAATCTCTCAGCTCCATCAAGGGAGGGAACATGGCGCTAACCTCAGCCAGACCTCACCCCAGATAGAGAAGCAAAGCATTGTTGCAACAACTGAGCTGACAAGCATGTCACACTATTTAACTACAGAAGTGACTCAACAAAGAGCAGCTCTCTGCCTAACTGTCTCTGAATAACACTTTGACCTCGTTCTGAGGAGACTCATGTTGTTGCACACTGGTCCTGTTACAAAGCGGGTTGTAGAGTTGAATTTGAGCGGGTGTCAGCTGACAAAGAACTGAAGTTTATCCATCCCTTGTGAAGACAGTTTACAAGAAGACAGCCAGCTATTTTTTCATGCTCTAATGACTTGTTGACCTGCAAAACTACCGGGACACTAGGCTTTTTTTTAAAATTAGAGTACTTCTGGTTCACAGTCTGCTTTGCCTGACCCCTCACTCAGCAAGCCTTAACCCGGCTGCTCAGATGGAGGCTGAGGGCACGGAGCCAGCCTCTCTGCATCCTCAGCACTCTGCAGCCCTCTCAAGCTAATGACGAGGGGGCTTCTCCCACTTTGTCATACGAAGAACTCTCAATTTGGCATGTCTGTGCTTGTGCCTGTGTGTGGGAGGGGCTAGGAGGTTCCCATTCCAGTTTAGGCAGTGTCAACTCTTTTTACAGTGGCAGCTGAATGGGCTATAATGTTGGAGTATAGCAGAACTTGAACCATTGAACATGGACTGCATTTTCTTGCCTATTAAAAAACGCTTAAGCTTAAGCCCACAAGCTCAGAACCTGCTGATTTGGGTGTTGCCTTACAAACCTTAACATAACACCATTAGATCGCTTCTTCTGTACACCTAGCACCTGCCAATCAGCTGCCCCCCCGTACATACTTGATCTGACAGAGATCAGAACATACCAGCAACACCTACTGAACCTGCAGGCCTCCAGCTCACACCACCAGCCATCAATGCCAGATATTCCTTTTCATTCATCAAATTATAATCAGATTTCTGAGTAGAAGTAGAAGTAGAAAAGTAGAATTTCCCTATTGTGGCTTGTGAGTGCAATATTTTTGCACTTCCATATATATATATATATATATATATATATAAGCTAAAATAATAACTGTATTTATGGTGAACATAGCACAATGCAATGCCAAAAGACATTGTAGCAATAGTGCCACAATGACACAGTCAGTGATAATTTCACAAATATCCCATGCTCTATTCCTGGTGACAGCAAACCTAAAGAATACAATTTTAAATATGTCTGTACTCGAGCCAAACAAGAGGCAATAAAATGCTGCGCGTGATGATCTCTGTTTCTACCAGTTCGCAAGCCAAATTTATGTCCATTGCCTGGCTTTCTAGCCAACTGCGTCATTATGTTTTATGTTGCAGTACAAGTTAGATTTACTCTACTTTCCCAGATGCAACTTCATCAGCGGACTCTAGAACTTATGCTTTTATTTTCATTATTTTTTTATTTTTGACTTTTCAGTTTCCTCCTTTTAACGTGAATTTCTCAGTTGAATTCAGTAAGACACTATGGCTATTTCACGGGGGAAAAAAAGAAAAAAGCTGACCAGTATATGTATTTATTTACTTTTATTTTTTAATGTTGATTACAAAAGGGCTTATCTATAGAATATGAACCAGATTAAGTACTTGAATTCCATGCGCTTTCATATTTTAGATCTGTCTCGTGGCTCTTAGAACATTATATTATTGTAATTCAAGCACAACCTTGGCTCTCAAGATGTTTTTATTCCACATTTTAATAACTTGGCCAGGGCCAAGTGCCATTAAGTGAGTAAATGAATGGAATAAGTGCTTGCTCTCATTATTTTCAAAACCTCTCCTCAATCCATCTTTGCAGACTAGGTTTGTGGGTGTTTGGAGGAAAAAAGGTCAATAGGCAGTGTGTGTATATATTTGTGTGTGTGTGTGTGTGTGAGAGAGGGGAAGCAAAGAGCACATACCTCTGTGTGCTTTAACATGGGGGCTGGGAGGAGGGCTACTTTATTTGAACATGGCACGCTTGTTGACCCTCTTCATAACTACTTCTCCTCTGCAGAGGCCAACAATGGGATATTACCACTTAGCCTCTGTAAACACAAGTCATGCTGTTGAACTATGGACCTCGGAGTCGTGCTCTTAACTGCTGGATGCCTCAGCTGTGTCTGCCAGTGAAGGCAAAAACCTTTTCCTGTCTGGGTGGTCAGTTCTATTGATTTACAGAAAGCTTTTCAAATATGTCACGTGATTCTGGTGATCTTTCAGTAGCAGCACTGTTCGCCCTGCCTCTTGCCGTGTGTCTAAGGTCATAGGACACTTGCACACACACAAACATTTGTTTTCTCACCTTGTGAAACCTTGAGTGTTTCATGCTCTACTATTCTGAGCATGTTAAATGAACACCGAGTCTAATTTTCCATCTGACACGTTAATGTTTTTTTGTCTTATCTGACCACAGGCACTCATTAAATTCAGAACCATGTTCTCTTTCTGGGTAAATCTCAGATGTATTATTCACTTTCTCATGCAGCATGAGAGCATGCAACAGTGAGACAGGGCCCTCTGGCAAGTGCTCCTATAGAAGAATGGCAGGGACCACAGAGCATGTCAAATCAAATGTCAAAAGAGCAGTTGGCCAGCTCCACAACTATCTTACACTTTAATTTCCCCAATATTCTTGAGTGCTGCTGGGATAGAATATATGTGTCAGAATGTGTCTGTGGGACTTAGATAAGAGGGAGCTGGAGATAAGTGAGAGAAAACCATCATCAGATATGATAATAATCTGATATTCACGTTAGTTACTCTGCTATGACAACTGTGCTCATCGGCTATGCCATTAGATGTTCTTTTCTGTTAAACAATCTTATACAGATGGTATCACGCCACAATTGTTTTTCGTATCAAGGAGAGGGATGATAAAGCGTGGGAAGCACTGAATGTGAGATTATCATTCATTCCTATGGGGAGAAAGCTCAATCCTTTTGGGATCAGATGAAATGCTAATGTCATAGGGCCTTGGAGACCGCACAATACAAGCACAAAACTCTTGTTATATATTGTATTGGTAATGAGTTTAATAATTCATTAATTAACATATCAATGGCAGATCATATCATTTAGATGTGGGATATTTCCTGTGTTTTTTCATGACTTGGGAGCAGTGTGGACTAGCTATAGAATGAACAAACACTGTATGTTGACAATGGAAGAAATAGCTGAAGAGGATGTTGCCTTCAAGTATCCCCATCGTTTTTATTCTCTGCAAGTCATGTTGGTGAAGTATCCTCCCAATAAATACTTGGAACAAACTGATCTCCTCACATGTTGCTGTTTGGTACAGTACAGCTGTTTTCTGCCCCCAGGACCTGCTGTCATCACCACCTTTATGGCGCAGGTTTTCCCAGCTCTCACTTGCAGGTTTGCAAACGGGAAACATTACTTATGATTCTATATTACAGCATAATTCTGGGCACGGAAGAAAAGAAATGTCACAGATTATAGTATAGCTGTGATGTATGGACACAATCAGAACTACAAGGCAGCAATGACTTAATAAGAATAACAGTTTAGAATAACAGAGACATTTTGTAATGCTGGGATTACATGGCAAAAACAGGTTTTACTAGAAGAAACTACTAAATAAAAGTTGCACTTTAAGGGAGAGTAATTATTCATTAATGAATCACAGGATAACAGGATAAATAATGGGCTAGCTGGCCAACCCATTGCCATTTATTTCTAAAAAGAAACTACCATGACTAAAGACAGCTTACATTGTATTATAATTAGGAGGCATTGCACAATGATGGGCTTGCTAAAATCTCATTATTAATATTCCATGAACCTACAGCGCTCACACTTAAATAGAGGAAGTAATATTCTGGCTGGGAGTGCGCCTTTGGGTAAATGGAAGGAAAGTTCCGTTGGCTGAATTAACTTAAAATTACTCAGTTGCCTGAAGGATTGATTGTACAAAACAGAATATTTGAAACAAAAAAAAGAAAGAAAAAAAACAAAAAGCAAAGAGAGATAGTGATGGAAGAATTTGTTTAACCTTTTTTGTGTGACAGAGGCTGGCAATGTTGCATCACAAAATTGTGTGTACAGTATAATTTGTAATAATCTTTTATCCACATTATATGGATTTGATTCATTGTTGAAATGTTCTATAAAAGTCAGCTCCAGTAGCACTGACTGTAACAATTATATGCATGCACAGCTTATAGAGGACTACTCCTATACCCAGTGGTAACACAAATTCAACTGCACACAGAGGCCCTCTAAAATCAATCGGCCTTAAACTTAACGCAGCCTACGGTACATACAAGCCAAAAGAACAGGGGGTGGGGGTGATTTTGTTTGGTTTATTCCTCTTACAATTTGCAGCTGTAATTGAAGCCCTTTTGGTTTGGCGCAGCTTGGATGTTGATTGTATGAGATCAGAGGTGCAGCACTCAATTGTGCAATGTTTTGCAATATTTTGGAAAAATTATATGTATAACTGAGCTCATTACAGAGCAAAAAAAAATCATGGAGTTTAATGATAAACAACTGTCTGGTTTGAGTAAGAAAGTATTTAGCAGGGAGTGCTGGCTGCAGCCAAAACCTGCTAAAAAAAAAAAATAATAATAATAAAAAAA
>LKNJ01001445.1:66561-91298 GCA_002120245.1 Maccullochella peelii
ATATATATATATATATATATATAAATAAAATGCAGCTGATATCCTGAAGACAACCATCCATTCTGTTAAAGTGTCCTTGAGCAACATGCTGGTTGTATGGTTGATGCTCCTGTAATCACGTATAGGAAAAATAATTTCTCATGTAAGACTGTCAAAGCTTAGCTGATGAAATGTGACTAATTAAGTTAGATTGATTTCTGTTGTGCCTAACAGTTACAGCAAAACATGGATGAGTTGTAACCTGAAAAAAAACAAACTATGATGTTACTTTAGTTTTCCTCATCTAAAACAATATGTAAATAAAGAGGCGGATAAGTGTGTGCGTTTCAGCCATGCTGAAGTTTCATCACAAAGTAATTACTGATATTGTGTCAGAGTCAGTAAAAAGCTGTTTGAGCTTTGTTTAGTCAAGAATAACATTGGTTTGGTTTGGCCTTTGGGTGTACTAATATTAAACTGTTGCCTGTTACTTTTTAACATTGTTCTCTCTCTGACTTTGGATTTGTATAATTACCTTGCCCTTTTATTTTATTCACCTTTGACTGTAGCGTTCATGTTGCCAGGTTTTGGAGCACACTGGCACACCCTGTTCTGTAAATGAATCAACAAATATATATTTTTCAGATGTATCTGTTGAAGTGTTCACTGTGATTTCTTTTTGAATTTTCTTCAATAATATGCATTTGTTTGATGTTCTGCAGCTAATAAATGTTTGCTTTTACTGCTTTCATTATGCCACACTCTGTGAAACTGAGGTCAAATGAATGTATTTGATTGAAAAAAAACAAAAACAAAGGGCGCAACAACGCATCTTGGTTGCACATTTCAATTGCAAATGCAACATCACATGCACTAGGTGGTGCACTATGTAAGTGAGCAAGTTTGATCATTGGTAACAAAATCTGTTGCTCAGTAGCGCCACTTGCGCTGGCCTAGCGGCAATACCTATCAGTCTTGTGTTATTACAGCCCTCATGACCACGACAGTGTCAAGGTAGGCGTACTAAAACACGGAACGTATTATCAGGACTATCAAAATAAAACGCACACCGACAGTAAGCTGTTGCAGAATCATTTTGTGACCCAAAGTATCTCAACGAAATCAAATATATTATTCTTTAATTATATATATATATAACAGCTTTTGACTATCCTAAACATATGTTCCTAGCATTAGTCATAATAGTAAATAACATTAATCTTTACTTTTACTTTGCCGGAAATGTTTCCTACTTTCTTATGTGTGTTTGTCTATCTTCGATTAGCTTGACAAAGCTTTGACCACGAATGAGCCAATAGGCTGTGGAAGGCAGAGTTGTCCCTGTGGCCGCCATTAAAGAAAGGAATCCATGAATTCAAATGGAAACCAACAGGAACCGAGGCTGAAAAAATGATCGAAATAACCGTTAAAATATAGGCCGATGCCAGATTTTGAGAGGTTTTTACGGGATGTATTTCGCTTTTAGACTAATTTTTGCGATGGAGGAGTAAGAGAGGACGTTTTTATTTTTTTTAAGCAGAGACCGTTTTAGGGCTAAGGGGGAGGGGGAGAGTTGCTTCTTTGCTCTCCTTTTCTTTTTGTTTTATGAACATTTTTCGCTTCCTTTAATTTGTTTTTACTATGTACTTTTGAGATGTCTACATAAAGACCACACGTTGTCTTATATCCGCTTTTAGCTCCGGCGGGGGAACTGCAATCGGAAGGTTGTTGAATTAACTATCCTCCAGCCAAATGTTACAAAAAATATTTCTCGTTGATTAAGCCTGCACATCTTAGAAAACACAAAACCGCAAATTGTTCTTTATTTCCCGGGAAGTGAAATGATGGAGAGTTGGATCTCGCAGTGAAGAAGGATGAGTTCTTGTTATGTACCAAACGGGGCCAGCTTGGAGGATTGCCATTCCAATCTATTCTGTCTGGTAAGAGATTTAAAACTAAAGGAAAGCAGCCATTTTTAACTAGCTGAACAGGGGCTAAGCTAACGTTAGCCACACAGGCATCAGTTGATAGGAGCTTAGCTAGGCTTACGGCCCTGTCGGGCTGACATCATTTCAGGACAACAAGGTATCCTAGTTCGCCAATGTTGCTCTGTTCCCTTGTTTTAACACCTTGTCACTTAGTTATGGTGGTCTGTCTATTATAATCTTCTTTCTGCAACATTTCCATTTTTCTATTCGCAAACCAAACACTCAAGGTGAACGCCACTCGCTTGTTAAGCTTCAGTTACTTCATTTCTCAGGATAGACTGCAACATATCGCCTGTTAGCAAAGAACTGTTGTGCATTTTACTGCTGAAAAGCACGACCGTGTTTCCCAGTGAGTTAGTTGTTGCATCACTTTCTCCCCTTCGCCTCGAAAGCTTGTTTATCATTAACTTGCTATCTCGTTCTCATTACATTTCCACTATGTTTTATCAAGTGGTGACCCGTAAACCAAACACCTCATGCACTTCAGTTTGCAGTGTTAAGTTCTGTCGCTGAGGCTGGGAAACCACTGTGCATGCATTTGCTGTGAAATACTGTGTTTTTGTATAACTGACAACTCCTGGAAGAACGAATGTCAATGCACAACTTGCACAGCTTGTCGATAAAAGCACGCCCCTCATGCTTTGCTTACAAGCCTCCTTTTTTTTGCAACAGCTATGTAACGAGATTGTTTGTGCTAACGGTATTTGTTTGCAAGCGTTAAAAATTTATGTAATATGTCATCACCTTGTTTGTCAGTGACTTAATCAAATTGGACTTGATTTTCTAGTATTCACACCAACTAGGGCACAGGCCCCAGGCTGATTATATAATCTCTGGCATACATTCCTGGGCATTACAAACATCTAGGTAGCTACATATCTAGGCTATACTTTCTGCTACTTTAAACTACACTATATATAGGGATAGACTATGTAGAATGTTTGTCTCTCTCAGAATAGCCTGTATGTTGTCACTTGTGGCCAGTTGACATTACCGTAAATAGTTGTGGTTGTGCTCCTACCCACTTGGAGTTCACAGGTATTCTTCAAACCCCTTGTGAGATAAATAGTGCCGTGAGTGTCTACAGTCTTAGCCGCTACAGCATATCGAAAGGTGTTTCTTGGGTGTACAGTTCCTCCTCTGGCTGGACAATGAAGAATGCGTTCTGAATGTGTTTGTTGTTACAGTTAATTGGCTTGTCAGCAGGCTTAACTACACAGCTGCACTTGTAGGTTAGTCTCAAGGAGTGTAATGCTACTCTACAAGCTCCTCTGAACATCCATGCTTCCACAGTTGGAAAGTTGTAGATGTGATTTGTCAAATGCTAAAACCCTTAGGAAAAAGTAGATTTTTATTATAGATCAAATGACATAGAACCACTTTGTGGTGCAGTGGCAGAAGTGAAAGACCAGAAAGTGCATAGATCCTAGATTGATTTGTAAATATATTTATGCAAATAATATTAAAAGTTGAGGAGTGAGAGTAGAAATGCATCAATAGTAACGTTCACATAGGATGTAGTATAATAACAAGATATTGAAATACTACCCTGCTTTTACCACAAATTGACACAGCTTCCCAGCTGTCCGCCCCCAAAGGTAACATTTCATTGCAGAAAATCCCCACTCTCTCAATACTACTTAGTTGAGTCGATTGTGTGTGCTGAACTCGTAATTACAATGTTTACGACAGCACTTGAAGGCAGCGTTGGCTACAGTGGACATGCGAGGTAGAGGCTGGTAGTTGTGGTGCTGTGCCTGTCTGGCTGACATTTTCCTGCACACTGAGACTAAGCATAACACCACTGCTGTTATGACTCACTCACTGAACAGACTCCACTTTGTGGTTTTATGGTGAAAGAATGCGAACACATTGTGGTCGTTTTTCCCCCCTTCACTATTTAGTGGCTAGTCTTCTCTGGACTTGTTGCATGCTTTTTCTATTTCTTTTTGCATTTTAAAGAGGGCTTATTGGAATGAACTCGGAGTGTAAATTCAGTTTATTTGTTCCAGTATAATTATGCACCTATGTAGCTGGCTTTTCATGAAATTTGTAGATTGAGCTGCCATACATTTCAGCACCGGAGTAGGTTCTAACGTTTAAAAAAGCGATGGGCAAAAATCTTTTGGTCAGCTGTGTATCAAGTAGCTCAAATGAAACTGATGAATTTGCATTCTCCTCAGTCAAAAGTGCAAACTCAAACTTGTTAGTTTCATGTTTGCTCCATGACATGGTTAACTGAGGGACAGAGGTGACAGACAGGAAAAGAGAGGAGAATCTGCAACATGATTTGAGCAGCTACACCTGTTGCTTGTCTCATATCTTGAAACGCAGGAAGGCAGCTGTTTGAACACAGTGTTCCCTCCCTACTGAGAGCCAGAACTCTAAGTGGCCAGAGGGAAGGTGAGCAGCTGGCCAAATCAGGGGTCGTAACACCCCCCCCCCCCCCNCACACACACACCTGCTCGTATCCAGTGGCTTTGGTCTTAGATTCCCTCCTAATGCAGCAGTGTGATTTTTGGCTTTAGCATATGAAAGATAAAACTTCTCATGACCCACAAGCAGTTCACATACCTGATCATTTACTAAGACTAACACAGGCAGGGGGGAAACCTTGTAGATTCATAACAGCGCATCAAGGCACACTCGTGCACACAGCCTGGAAAGAAAGAACGTTGGAAGGAAATACACAGATATCTGTGTCACCCTTTGTTTTGCACAAAGGCTGCCACTAATTTCTTCTGAATGGACAGACAGAACAACTGCAGGAGGCACATTTATCCTTGATAGAGCAGTCTGCCTCTTGGATATTGTTGATGGGGAGTGGACTAGAGGTGACAGTGGCTGTTCAGTTCTGCCTCTTCAGGCTCAGGGATATGTAAGGACAGAAGTTCATGTTTTGTCTGTACTTCACAGTTTGGTTTAATGCACAGTCATTTATTTTGTGCCAAATCTGATTTACGATACTTCTGACAATAGAAGCAGAACAGAGGTACAAACTCCAAGCAGTGTGACTCTGATGGTGTCTCTACACAGCGTAACTTTTTGTGACTTTTACAGTTTAACGCCAGTTTAATTCCTAAATAATATAGCCTACTGTACATCTGTGCAACTAGAGATATTGCTTGTTTAAGAAGTAGTCCCCTTGGAGACCTGAAATCATACTGAAAAGTTTTATAGCAGTCAACTAAAAGTTAGTGAATGTAGTTTTTTATTGGGACAAAGTAGTACAAGCTGCATTTTGTTGCTTTGTTTTTCTGTTTGAAAGCCACCTGGCAGTGCTACACAAACCTTAACCAATCATCTGCAAATAGAAAGATCATCTTTTAGTGTGGGACATTTGGTTTTATTCTATTGTTTGTAGAATGTTAGATTACATAAACAAATTTTCAGTCTTCGTCATTTGTGAATCAGCAGTACAAATACTTGGCTTATTTCCTGTGTAAACAAAACCAGTTCTGCTTTAAGTCTTGTGCAGAGAGACCTGTTTCATTGAAACTGACTTCAGACGTTCTTGTCTGATTCTCCCAAATAAGTTCAGCAGGATTTGACGCGTGACGTTAAAATGAACTCATCCGGAGCGCCTTGGTAGCCAAATGGTTACTGCGTATGCCACATAACTACAATGTTGCCGGTTTGTTTGCAGCCGGTGGCCTTTGTTGCATGTCACATTCCCAAAGTTTCTATACCACAGTTCCTGTAGTAAAAGGTTTTTTTTGCGCCAAAGGTTTAAAGGAAAGATTCATAATGTATTCAATGGCCAACTTTGCAGAGAAACTGCAGCATAGATGCAAACATCCTGATAGTGACAGAATCAGTCGCATAAAAGGTGATGAATAGAACTATAATGTAAGATGAAGAGTCTAGCCTTGTGCTCTTGTAGACTGTTGTATTTCATTCACACATTAACACAAGCAGCAGCATTAATCAGCATTTTAGCTGTGACTGCTACTACACTAGCTAAATCTCAGAAAGGAACCAGGTCAAAGTTTCAGTGCCCGCAGGATGGGATCAGTTGGTTCAAGTTGCCCCGTATGTACAGTCTGTTGTATCTCAGTAACATTTCTTGTAAATAACAAGAAGCATGTCAGTGTTGTCTCCGCACACCATGTTAAGTCGCCTGATACCAGACTGACTGTTAATTCCTCTATTTAATCTTCTCATGACCACATGTGCATGGAGTTGCTTGTTTGCTTGAACTTGAAGAATGCCTTATGACTGTTAGTTTTTGTAAATTATCTGTGCAACAGTATACACTAATTAAACCTATGTTTGTCAGCTTTTTATTGTTACTTCTTAAATAACTTAGTTAACTGATAATCTGAGTTGTCATTCATTATTTTTCTTTTGACTAATCGATGAATGGTCTAATTGTTTGAGAACAGATTGTAACTGCTTAATTGCTGTACTCAAATTTTATTTGGTTGGAGGTTGGATAGAAAGCAGTTTTCATTGCCTTTATAATCTTTTGTTCTTGGAAATGTGATGTTTACATAGAAGAAGATACGGTATGAAATGTTTAGGTTGAGAGTCCTTTTAACACTCTATGTTACAAGTACAAGGCAATGCACTCTACCACTTTTGTTCACTATACTGTACTAGATCTGGCCTATAAGAGCAATAGTAAAGTGGTCGTTGGTTACAGTTAGGTCGTCTTAAAAGGCTTGAGAGCTACCTTTTAAAACATGAAGTGAATTTCACTGGAATTTTAGACAAAGCAAGCAAATTTGGATAGTATTGGGAAGTAAAACATTAATGCAAATAATTATAATAATGAGTGTGGAGTTGGCTACAAAAGGACAAGAGTTACCCAAACATTTATTTGAATAAGCTTCATGTAATTCAATCCAAGGTATCAGTGCCCTGTCACCAGCTTGATGCCTGGCTGTCTGTGTGCAGCACGTAATCTCGTCTAAAAGTGTGAAACCAATATCTAGGAGGAGGAGAGGCCCATAATAAAATCTGTAGGGCACTTATGAACAAAACCTTTTATACAGTGAACACACACAATGCCATTGGGGACTGGATGATGGGGGTGTTCACTTGCTAATTGCCTATGTGTACTGCTTATGATCTGGTTTCAGTTAACCGTTGTCCCCACCCTCCCTTTGCATTGTGTGCACAAATGTTTCCTAGCAAGATGCAGGTGTAAAGTAGTGCTTCTCACACTCCAGCAGGAAGGAGCAGCCTAACTGCTGCGGTTCTGTCTTTACACACAGACCCAGCTCTGCTGTCTGCACCTCGGAGCTCGTCCTCAGCATGTGTAGCAGCTTTTGAATTCCGTAGGAGCCAGATTGTTGATGTTTTGATCATGCATCTCGACAACTGCTGTTAAGTTATGATGACACTACAATGCAACCTTGTGCTTTTGTATGCTTGCCAGCCACTTTTTCCCTTGAGTTAGTGATGGAGAACAAATTAAACATGCTTTCTGTTTATTGATGATGCATGCAGTTTATGCTTCATAATTGTGGAATAACAATCTAGCCTGTACGCTGCTGTGGTGTATTACCTGGACATGCACATGAGTCATAAATATAGTCAAAACTATTTTAAAGCTCAGGTTAATTAATGATTTCTCCACGTGTGTGTGTGTGTGTGTTTGTACACGTCTTATGGCTTACTAACGTGTTGATGTGATGCAGCTCTGCTCCAGCTGACTCCACACAATGCTCTGTTTTGACAGCCAAGCGAAAGACCACCGCTTCGCCACAACCACGGGTAATCACTTGTTCAGGCTCAGCGCCTCTGCACTTGAGTTAAGATATTCCCTGAATTGTAATGGATTAATTGGTTGAATATACAGAGGGACAGCTTGCCAACTCAGCCTGAACGGAGTAGGACTAAACGGCATGAAAATGAACAGTCCATGTTCACACAGATTACTTGAAATGTCTACAAGGCTAGACAGAGGACCAAGATTGCCAGTGGAAACGGGGATGTACGCCTAAGGCACTGTGTGTGTGTGTGTGTGTGTGTGTGTGTGTGTGTTTTGTGGTAGTTACTGTGTATGCGTGCATGTGTTTAGGTAGACATGGGCAGTCCGTTGGCGCTTGGGTGATAAGCAGCAGTTCTAGCTAGCAGTGAAGCGTAATGTTCCTGCTTTAACACTTAATAACCCCGTCAGTGATTTACTGCCTATGAGGCTTTTTCCTGTGTGTTTTGTTCTCTCCACAAAAGCCAGACAGCGTTTATGGAAAGGCAAAGCCCCCCCCCCCCCCCCCAAACACTCACCAATAATGAGGATTAAGGTGGTGAGACCACATTTACTAACATTAGTTTTTTTTCCTATTTGTGTTTCGAACATGTTGTTCATGGTGATATTGAAAACACCTGAAGCACAAGTACGCAGTTCTTTGCAGAAGCAAACAAATGTCCCATTTTTTAAGGGCAATTTCTCTTTTGTATTAACACAGAGTGGTGCTCTATTTTCTCTTCATCTATTGTGTAACTTTCCGTCTTTCATTCTTCCCCTTTCTCTCTGTTGTTTTTTCCTGTCAATTTTGACAGCCTGGGTGTCTTGTTGTCAGAAGTAGTCGGTGGGTGAACTGCTCCATAAAAGAGGATTAATACCTACTCTTTACACTCTGCTCAGCACATGTTTACTCCGAGGTGCTGAGTGGATCCTGAAGCAGCGACTCTGCACACTAACAATCGCTTTCCCTCCCTCTCTCTCCCTCTCCCTTGTCTTGCAGGCTGACTTGACAGGGATCAAATGGAAGAGGTTTGTGTGGCAGGGTCCCACCTCTGCACCCATCCTCTTCCCAGTGACAGAAGAGGACCCCATCCTATGCAGCTTCAGCCGCTGCCTGAAGGCCGACGTGCTAAGTGTATGGCGGCGCAGCCAGCGGCAGGGCCGGAGGGAGCTTTGGCTCTTCTGGTGGGGGGATGACCCGAACTTCGCCGACCTCATCCACCACGAACTTGCAGGTGGGGGCCCCTTGGTTATACACGTTAAGGGCATGTCACTCTGAAAAAAGAATGAATGTTTTATTAAGCTGTGCAGGTACAATCTCTTTATGCTGCTTCCTCACTGCGTGGAGGTCAGAGGTCAGGGTCACCCAGGGTGCTTTTAGGGATTCAGTGATTTCAAGGGAACTGGGAGAGTGCTCTCTGACACAGGTGTTTCTTATTGTTAAAAAGCAGTTGATTTACCCTGCTGCTGCATGATAGTTCGGTAGATAGTCAGCCAAGCTAGTCTTTCTAGTTGTCTTGGCAAATTAGATGATTAAAGAGAGCGAGAGGACTGCTGTGCTATGTCTCTGAGTCAGTGTTCTGGCAAGAAAAATAATTTATGAATATGAAATTCACCTCTCCTACCAAGGCACCTTTTGTTGGATTCGTTCAAGGTTATATAGCTAAAAGAGTGATGGCTGTAAAAGATAGCTGGAGGTGTAGAGGGCTCTCAGCTTTTGTAAAAGAAGCACTTGAACATCGATCATCTTGTCAAGATACGTTATTGGTTGTACAATGAAAAATGATACCGATTTCACTGCTTGATTGTCAGGTAGGCACAGGGGAGATACCCTGTAAGTGAGAGCCTCAGGGAAGTGTTAAAATCTGTGTGATCCGATACCTCCCTAATGCCCCCTCTTACCCTCTGACTGATAAGCTAGCAATCCAGGCTGGCAGCGGCAACACCTGTAGGGCTACTCCCTCTCCCTGGAGACAGTGGGCATCGCGCTGTCTCATTATTGCATGTGTGTTTGAGAGTAGGGCTGGGCGAGATGGCCAAAAATGTCATCGATATTGATAATTGGCACGATAAATGTCAAATCATTATTTCTTCAAGTTCAAAGGCTGATTTTTGCTCCTGAGTGAAAGTTACCATACAATAAACCATATGGTTAATGGTGGTTTTAAACAATTTTTTATTGTCGGCACCTTTTGTACAGACGGTTTTAAACATTTTGTAAATGTTTGGGTGTTTTGTTTTTGTCATAAGGCACGGTGCTGGAAAATGCTGATATGATAGTTTGCTCCTGGATAGTCGCGCTTACTGGCCCAGTGCTTGTCGAGGGTCCACTAACAACACTCATTTGAGACTATAATTTCTTACTTTTGGTGTGTTCTAATGGGCGATAAACCTGTTTTAAATGATGAGACAGGTTTGTGGTGTTTTCCCGTCTTAGCTGGCTGTTTTTGTCGGACTGCAAATAGCCAAAATACCTCTAAACAACTGAAGTTGAGAGGCCTTTCCTGTTAACGGTGCTGTTCAAGCTGGTCATTGGAGCCGTGTTTTCTCCAGTGTCGCTCATTTCGCCTACCGCTATTATTTTGATTCCACTCCATCTACAAGCCTGTAGCCGCTGTGTTTGGCTGTCCGTCGTCTTCTTCTGTTTAATGGCAGGTGGCAACTAGCGTTTAAGGTGCATTAGCGCCACCCTTTCGCGGTGTATGGGTGGTTTAATTATATCGAACATTTGTCATATTTCTATCGAGGAAAATTCTATCGAGATAATTATCATTATCGTTTTATTGCCCAGCCCTATTTGAGGGAAAGATGGGAAGGTTATCATATATAAGTGGCTGCTGTCCCACAGCAGATGAAGCAGCACCTTGCATTTTATTTAGACGAAGTAGAACAAGTAATCTAGAACAAGTCACACGTCGCCATTCCACAGAGGACGAACAAGAAAGGAAGAAAGTGAAGGAAACTGAGCTCAGTCCGATTTATAACTTGTGTGAGAAACACAGTGTGCTTTTCCCTCTTCAGCAACAGTAACATTAGAGGTGGAAGATGGAAATGGCCATCTTTATTCATGCTCTCTGCAATGTATATTGAACTTTGGAGTCTGAGCCAAGCACAGCCCGTCTGTGACCCTCCTTCATTATGGGACATTGTGCCTGAAGTGGACTCAAAATGGGAGCTGAAGGCTACGATGGGCAGCTCTTTCAGGCCTAACGGGTCCTGGTAATTACCTGAAGCGTCTGGGTCTGGCCCTCTAATGGAGTGTGCTACATTTCAAGTAGGAGGGGGTGGTATGGAGAATCTATATTTGGAAATTGTTGGAGTCAGTGCTATGTTCTTACACTGGTGTTGGGGAGATTGAACGTAATATCTTTTGTGTTTCAGGAGATAGAAAGTAGATAATGAATATTGACCAGAACATCTGCGCCGCATCTTCCTTCCAAGTATTTTAAAACAAAATGATGAATCATGTTGTGGCAGGAATCTTGGCAGGCCCTTTTTCAGATGTGGTGTTCCTTGAATTTTTGATAAAACACCACATCTACAAGGCATCTATTCCTCTTGAGAAATGATCTTGACGTGGACAGTCACAAAGACATGCATCGCGAGCACCTGATGAGACTTTTCACCCCCCCCCCCAATGTCCCTCAAGTGTTTTGCACCTTGATTCAACTTTGCCTCAGTGTGAATGCTTCCCAGATGGGTGGTGTAATCTGTGTTTCCTGTTTGGAAGCTGCTGCTCCCTTCTCTCTAGTGGAAGATGTCTTCCTCCTCCTCTGCCTTGAGCCTTCCCCCCTCCTGTAGCTGCTGTGGGGCTCTGCCAGTGAAATGAAGCAGAGCAGCCTCTCTAGATGGATCTGCAGTCAGCCAGAGGGCTTGTTTCTCTCATCCTCCTTCTCCAACCTCTGATCTGCAGCTGCTGATCAGTGTGTTCAGAATGGTGTGTCCTGAGACCTGATAACACAGCTGAGACGGGACTGGAGGGATGTCGAGACCTCTGTCTTGATTGCTTTACCTGTATATGTGAACCTTTTCCTAACTTTAGAGAAAAACTCTCACCCACACCTTTCTGACACCTGAATTGATGGGGGGGCTCTCTTTTTTCATTTTCATTTTTTACCCAGCTATTTCTGTCAATTTTCATGTGAACAACAGAGTGCAACACTATAAATGTCTTCCAGGAGAAACTGGAAACACCATTTCCTTCTGACATGGTCGGACAACACGTCGTACGAACCAGTTCTTTTCCAGCATAATTCGGCCCTTAGCGCAGTGGACTTGTCAGTCCCAGACTCCTGCTGGTTTTCTCTTTGACAGTCTAATTGGGAATAAGGGGATCATGTGAATGCTGATAGGTCCAGAGCTCCAGGATTGAAGATCACTGCTCTGGCAGAGTGTGTGCATGTGTGTAGCCCAAGAAGCAGTATGATGATTGACAGTCTGTTCCGTTTGTGGACTCTCCTCCACAAACGGCCTGTGGAGGTGCGAATCGACTATTGCCAGCTAGCGTTGGCAGGGCAGACTATGGCAGGACCAGCCCAACCCATGCACTCAACTGGAATATCATAACTGCCGTTTAACCGCCAGGCTTTTCTTTTTTGCATTAGTTCCTGGCCTCTCTTGGGAATTTTGAAAAGCTTTCTTTTCTTTTTGTGTTTTCAGCCTCTGTTTAGTCTTTAGTGCATGAAAATCCACTCTTTTCCTTTCATTTGGGCAAGCCGAAATGGCGCTTGCTCATTCCCCCCACCCCCTTCCACCGGCCTGTGAAAGTCTTTTAATTTTGAGCAAGTGCCATTTCTGTCTACCAGTGTGCCAGTAATCCCTTTTCTCCAGGGAGATGAGGGGAGAAGGAGTGAACTACAGAGATGAGAGTAGTGGAGGGCAGAAAACTTGAGGGATCTTTTAATGTCTGACACTTAATCACCATTGAAGGAACGTAAGGGTAACCACCAAGGCCCTTCTCTGCACTCTTGGACAACCTGCCTTGCTAGTACTAACACAACGAGAAAACCAATTCTAATCTTCCCCCGGCCATTCACAGAAATGATTCCCAACAAGTGAATACCATTGCTGAATTAAAAGCCCCCCTCCTCCCAGTGGTTGAGTATAGGCATGTATTCTTATGCAAATGCTTTGCTCTCTTCATCTCTTCATCGTCCTCTCCCCTGAAAAGCTGGTGGAATATCCTGACCAGGAGCGTCCAAAGCGAGAGATAAATGACTGCCTTTTCCTCCCCTCAAACATCCCACAGATCTTTTTTTTTTTTTTTTTTTTTTGCTTAGAAATTAGTGGATGTCTGGCTGTGGGTAACTGCTCTGTGGTACATATTGATGTGATTTTTGCTGGGGTCTGTACCAAACAAGCATGTTCCCTTACATCTGGAGAATATGATTTGTAGGCCGGGGCATCTCTGCAGCACCACAATGCTTCATTTATAATGGTATGTTGTGACACATTTTACCTTTATCAAAAAATTGCAGCTCCTGCAGTTTGGATATAGCACTTGGCCATATTGCGATTTCGATAACATTTCGATTCATTGTTCAGCTTTAATCCGTAGTGTCCTTACCCTGTATGACAAAGTCCCACTGTGGCTTCCACTGCTGGCAGTCTTGCACCACGTTTCCCTCATGGGTCCTCCCAGTTCACTGTTCCCTCAGCTGCATGTGAATCTAGAGTGGTAGACCTCACGTTGCAGTCATTCTTTACCTTTCTGATTTAAGTTGAAGGTGAAAAACTCAAACAACACAAATGTAGGAGATTTTAGCAGGCATGTGATTTGATGAATATGTTGTTGCTGTTAAGGGGAAGGTTAAATGCGGAGAGACAGTCATCTGCTGTCCTAAACAGGTTATCAGTGAGCCGTCTCCACCGTGGTCCCTGGAGCTCACACATCTATTCATTACTGGGTGTTGGGTCAGATCTCTAGAGAACGAGAGAGAGAAATGGTGGGGGAGGGAAGAAGAGGATTGCCTTTATAATGTCCATCTCCTCCACCAGTTGATGATGAACACAGTGTTCGGGATCCATCCAGTGATCGAGGGAAGAGGCTCAATTTAGCAGCACTTGTTCTTAGCTTGTTAGCTAGTTTTCCACACTGATCTTCTGACAGTTGTTTTGTTATTTGCAGTAATTCTTGGAATTTTTCTAGCTTTGCCAAGTTCACAGGGTTTTTATTGTTGTTGTTTGACCACTCTTCTCTGTGCCTATTTGAATCAAGGGTGAAATAAAAACAACCCAGCTTTGCACCTCAGGGCAGAGTATCCAGTTCCAAAGGGCATATTTCAGTAGTCTGTAAGGGTCATGTTGGCTGGAAGTTTCTCTGTTTTACAGGTCAGACTATTTTTTTCCCTGTCTTCTGTGAAGATCTCACAACTTCAAAATTATTGAAGTGCCCTCATATCTGTGAGAGATGCTCTATTTGAAGCACTCCCCGCAGAATACAGATGTTTGTTGGCAACAAATCTCATTCAATCAGCATTCAAATACCGAAACATCTGTTGAAATGATGTCTGCTTTTTTTGCAGTGCCTTGGATTTTTGTCTCTACAGTGACTTTATAATGAGTCACCTGACCTAGGTGAAATATTTGATTTGCTGTTGATTTTGTGTAAAACAGGCTTAAACCCTAAACGGAGAAAGGTGTTGTTGATATTCAGTTCTTTTTACTGGTGGGAAAAAAACAGCACGGACAAAATAAAGCTATTGGCATGTTGGTACCCTTAGGGTCGGGCTATGCTATTCTACCATCCAACATGTGGACTGTACTGTATACTGGCAGCTTTACACTTTTTGTGGCACAGGTTTGCATTGATCATCAGCGAGCCTGTAGGGAAAAGAAACAGATCTGTTTCCTGGTTTCCATATAATCATAAGACTATTCCTGCCTACTCATCCAATACAGGAAACAGTTCCTGAATGTAAAATAAAACTCTTACAGATGAAACTGCTGCCAAGTGGGTGTGACACCGAACATCAAAATGCATTTTCCAAATGCAAACAGATCTTCCCCTTGATTGGTTTAAGGCACTGCACAGTTGTTGACAAGTACCCTTTTAAAATTACTCAGCAGCCTGATTTATTGGTTGTGTGGCATGCTGATATGTTGCACATGGTATGCTTCAAATTCTTTTTTTTTTTTTTTTTTTTTTTTTTGTAATCTGAGTTAGACAGCTGTAAATTTAAAACAGCAACTGTATTGAATTGAAGCCCTGTTTATTTGATTGGTGCAGCTGCCATGCAGCCACTCTTTCTCTCATTTCCTGGTGCTCGTTTCCATCAGTCTGTAGCCCATCGGTACTAGTATCTGCTTTTCCCCACTTGGATTTTAAGCGTTAATCTTTATGACTTGACAAATTTTGACAACATGAAAATGTAGGATCATATTTGTCTATTACAGAGCCATATTCGTACAGCAAAATGTCAAGCCATCAGTTTATGTGGTTGTCTGACTCTGCACTTGCAATCCGATTTTAATGATTGTAAAATATATATATATATATATACTCTATATTTGCTCTCTTGGATAGTGACAGGAGCGATGACACACAAAAATGAATGTGATACAGATTCAGTCCCACAATGATGTAAGGCCCATTGTATGCACTGCAGCCCAGTGGATGCCCCAGGCAAGGATTCAGAAAGGAGAAATGCCACTCACTCCTTAGAATTTCCAAATGTTATTGACTTGGACGGCCTGTGAAAGTCAAACGAAATGTTGAAGTCTCCACACTTCAGCTGTAAACATGGACAAAGGGTGTCCAAAAGCTTTAAAGTGCACGGTGAAGAGTCTGGGCCATGATGTACTGGCTATTGCTTAAACTATTGAAGGAAGTGACTTAGTATAACTCATTGGGACAGGAAACATTGCTTTCTGGAATGACATTTAAGCATCCTGTCAATGCTGTGAAAGCTGTATTTACTGTTTAATTTGTTTCAGCAAATGGCATATTCTCATTTTTTATAGCATTTGATCACTGGCAATACTCAGTTTTGTTGAATGTTTGTTGGGGCTACACACTGGTCTTGGTGTGGGTGTGTATCAAAGATAATTAGCCAGTGATACGCATGTTTAACCTTGGTTTAGGATTTGTGGTGCTTTTTCTTTTTCTTTTTTCTCCTCTTCAAAGATGGTTCTAAACTTTGTGTGCAACACAGAGAATGATGAATAGATACACCCAGACCAACTCTTAGGAGGGAAAAAGTAGAGGAGGCCAATGGCTTTTGTGCTTGGGGATCAATTTTCCAGGGCTAATCTCGTGCCTGTGAACCACCCTCCGCTTTCCTGTCTTCCTCCTGCTCCATCTCGCTCTCTCTGATGGATCTCCATTGACTGGCACAGCACAGGGACTCGGCCATGCATGCAGCTCTGGCCCATGGGTGCAGTCTCCCTCTCTTTTCTCTCTCATCTCTCTTTTCCCTCTCTGCTCAAGAAAGATTCATTAATTAGTAATGGAGACTTTACAGAGCACCGTTGGTTCTCTCTCCCTTTCCTTGCAGATAAGGAGGAAGTGGAGGAGAGGAGAAAACCTTCTGGGCAGGCTTGGTAGAATCCCCCTGAGCACAGTCGATCACAAGGCATTAATCTTGCTGTTTAATGACCGACTGCTGCTCTAATTGCTTATACACAGATGAGCAACTGGGGAGGGGACCTCCAAAAATGTTCCTCAGCCTTTACTAAATTCCTTAACTTTCTCCTCAGTTTATATGGACCCCAGATTTAGAAACGCTCATGTGTCATGTGGTGATATTTAGGCCTGTTTTTGGGATAAGCAGCATACTGATGCTGCATTGTATCCTATGTATGCTACAGGAAAGGTGTGGTGTGCTTTTGTGTCAAAAGGTGTTTCCTTGTTAGAGGTAGATGTGAGTGTTCTTGATAGAGCCCCTGTGCACCTGCTTAAGAGCTCCTATAAAGGTCAGCTCATGTGGGCCAGCTACACAGGAGACAGAGACATGAAAGTGTCCCAGCCATCAGCTGAGCTCATAAATCTTTGTCTAAATGAGGCCACTCATCTTTCGCCCTGTGCACTGACCGACGCACACCATTCCGCCTGTCTCATGTGCACTCTCAGAGCTGTCACCGAGCTGGAATTTTGGGTCACAGATGTACGAGAAAATACATTTTTACAACAACTTGGGTACCTAAAGTGGTCATTGTAATCATCTACGACACTTTAAAACTGCATGTGTGCACAAAACAGTTGAGTGCGTATGGTGAGAATTGAAACGGGAGGTAGCCCTGCAAGATGCACATTTACTACAGAGAGTTTGGGTCATGTAACGTTAATGTACGCTTTCACTAAAAATGTTTCTATTTCGCTCATTAATTGTTTAAGTCCAAAATGCCAAACATTTGCTATTTCCTCATTTTGTGGATGTGAGGATTTGATGCTCTGTCATATCAGATAGTAAACTGAAGAGCATATGTTGGACTTTTGCCCTGGGCTGTCACCCAGGGCTCTGAGAAGTTCTGATGGGTGTTTTTCCCTACTTTCTTCCATTTTATTGACAAATAATCTACAGATTAATTGACAATGAAAATAGTTGTTAGTTGCCACCATAGCTTTTGCTTCCAAGATTATACGATAAGATGGTTGAACTAAGGATTTGTTCTGTTTTGTTTGTTGAATACTTCTGTGCCGTGTTTTGCAGCTTTCAATCTGCGCACGAATCAAGTGTCACACAATGCGCTGTTACAAATTATGACCCGCTTCTTTTCAATTTACTATATCTGCTGATTATCTTTGGGTAGTGAAAAGTGGTTTTCCGTTCAGGGGAACATCACAAGATGCTGCTGTTTTTAGATGTTTTGTTTTTACGTGAGCTGAGGCTTCTGTTCTCACTTTTGTATTAAAGAAGCCTAATGGGTTTTCACTGAAGGACCTGGGAGGACAAGTGCCACAAGAATTTTGTTGCCCTGTTGTTGTGGCAGGTTGAGTCCAGAGACATCTGTCATGGGGATTCCTCCCATTAAAAATGGCAAAGCCAAGTCCTGTCTGTACTGGAGCAGAGCGTCACCCCTGCCCTGGATGTTTGGTTTTATTTTGAAAATTAGTTTTTAAAAAAGTTTGCATTGCCATTTGGAGTGAGTGTTTATATCGGAATGAAAGCTAGATTTCCACTGCATTTTTTGTGTCCATCTGAAGCAGGGGGTGGGGGGGTTTTGCAGCAGACATTGCATGATGAACATGAGGTCGTTAGGAACACTTGATGTAAACCAGACGCCTGTTTTAGAGCTGCTCTGCGCTCGAGGGAGAGACTGAGGAGGAACAGGCGACAGAGAGGAGGAGGAGGAGGTGGTATGGGGCAGATGTGGTCTTGGCAGAGGAAAGCAGATGGGATTGCCATGGTGCTTGATGTGAAAGTAGGCGTAGGGAGGTCTCTGCCAGTTTTATGGAAGAGCCATCCTCCACAGAGAACTGAAGTAGGACTGCAGGTTAAACTGCAAGATGCACATGGGTTGATGTCTCTGTTGCCATAGATTTGAGCCCTGCTGCTCTCCTCATTTCCCCCTGTCTTTCGAATGTTATCAGGCACACTGATCTGTCTCTTCATCATTAGACTTTGGCCTAAATTGTATTTTGTTTTATTTTTTCCCCCTGTCCTTTCTCTTAATCTGCTGTCAGTGCCTCGGTGGGCCAGCTTTCTTTTCTGGTTGACTTCTTGCCTGCCATGTCTGGCCAGACCAGGCGCTAAATCACTCAAAGCAGACTTGGTGAAAAGCGTTCTTGATCCCATGCATACTCCATCACATCCACATTTTCTTGAAAGTTAAATGGCTTCACACTGTTGGTGATTTTATTTTCATTCTGCAGTTGCAGGTAATTTCTAATGGGAAATTGCTGTTTTCCTTCCTTTTTCCTGCCTTTGCCCTGCTTTTCTGCATTCCTGGTCTTATCCCTCAAGGTGTGTGTGCACCTGATGAATTAGCTTGTTCTCAAAATCATCGGGCACATTAGCCCCCTTTACTTGGCAGGTAGCCTGAGGTTGTTTTCCTTTGGTTGTATGTAATGTTTTAAAGCTGTGGCATTTGATGGGGTGGGGATATCTTTTTTCTTTCTTCCTTTTTTGAAATTAAAATTGACATTCCTTCTTTTACATTGTTCTACCAGATGTTTATAATTGCATCCATAACTGGCTGTTTGCTTAAACTCAGGAAAAGCATAAAACTCTCAGCAAGCTTCTCAGACCTGCCAGGCTGGCACAGGGCCCATCATATCTCTGTTGTTTAAGGAAGGAAATCAATGTAATTTTCCATTTTGATAGTCTTGGAATCACCTAAATTTTAAACCTCTTTATCTACCTTTGCATTACAACAGCAAGCAAAGGGTTCACTTAATAATTCAATAAAGTTTGAGTAAGTTGCTTCTGGGTTGGCTAGTGCCTCCCTGGTGCAGGCCAAGCTGACACGAAGGGTGGGTCACACCCGGTATTTATTCTGTCTGTGCTCAGGCAGAGACAGCACACTTGGGGAGATGTTTGCTGGAGACTTGGCTGAAAGGAGCTTAAGTGCTGTAAGATGTGAGCAGTGGCTGTTAATGAGATTAGACCAGCATTCAGGCCAGCACAGAATGTGATTCAGAAAGCTCTGATATGGTTGTAACGGTACATTTATCCACCCCGAAGAGCTTGGTACAGGACACTCAGTTCGGTATGTGACTCGTTCTGGTTCGGTGCACCATATGAAGCAAATAATTGCAGTCCTGTGAGCACTCACACAGTCTAATTACAGTCCAACTCTTTGCAGGTGTAGAACAGAAACTCGAAAGTGCAAGTTATACCCGAGAGTGTTGGCAGGGTGTCAGTTGCTTTCTGTTGTTTAAACCATGCTAGCTTGGTTACCCCAGCATGGCTAACAAGGCATAAGAGAGGCCAGAGAAGACCATCACAAATCACCCATCATCACAGTTTCCCATGGTGTTCAAGCAGCAACAATGATAGTGGGAGGACAAGTGTTTTATGCAGCTGACCACGATCAGTTTCGTAGAAGACATGGTATTTATGCATTGATTGCTCAAAGCCACAGTATAATGTTCCTCCATGAGGACATAGTTTTAAAGCACCTAGTTATTGCCTTTTGTTTAATTCCACGTTTTGGAATTACTTTTTGTCCATTTGTAAATGTTTGAGTGCGTTCATTTTTGCAGCAAAATGAAAAGAAGTTAAATCTTGGTATTTCCTGCTGTAGCGAAAACAAAACCAGGATACTATTGAACAGTGAATTTGCGTACCGTTACACCCCTAAACCCTGGTATTAAAACTGAATGTGCAGAGGAGCAGAAAGCACCTGAAACCTCCACAGCCTAAAAGCAGGCAGCAGCAGGTTTCTACTTAACCTCTCTCTGTCTCAGTGAGAACACCTGTTAGCATTTTCATTGCCTATTTGTTATCTTTTTCACAATTTCCCAGAGCCCAAATCGTCTTCTAATTGTTTCTTTCCAAAACCCAAAGACTCTTCACTGTCATAAATGGGCAAGCAGCAAATCCTCACATTTAAGAAGCTGGAACCAGCAAATGTTTGACAGTTTTGCTTGAAAAATGACTGAAATGAGTAATTGATTATCAAAACAGTTGCCAATTACTTTTCTTTCGATCTATTAATTGACTAATCGTTGCAGCTCTAGATACGACTTACTGTTTTGCGTTCCAGGAAATGTGCGATTTCTGTATCAGGGTGTCCAGTGTTAACTGGCAGGTCCTTGAAAATGGCTTGGCACGATTCTCCTTAAGTGATTATTCTTCATAGGACTGAATTCATTGAGTGTTTAGTGAGATTGTCATTGTGAAACTGCTCAGAGTTGATGTCATCCATCCACAGAAAGTGTACATATTTATGCTTACTACTGCTGTATGTGGAGAGTTATGGTATGTTGGAGTTTTAGCAGTTTTCTCAAATTAAAGTGACTTCTTCAAAACAAAACATTTTTGAGTTTCTGCAGTTTAAAAAACACTTTTACCAGTGAGGCCATTTATGAGTCACTTTTTTAACTTAAACAAGGTAAAGCTGGGTGATGAAATTGAATATTTTTAACTTCAAAGCTTGATATTGGTGATACAGTGTAATGTGACAGTATGTTTGGTATGACAGTTGGTGCTCCCATACTCAATCTTGTACACATTGATGAATAGCCCTATTAGAGACTGTGCCATCTGAACAAGTGTAAGGCTGCTTTATGCCGCAGCTGCATGCACCATTCTCACTGTGATTGTAAATGGAGGTTTTGTGCCGTTAAGATTGACATTGTTTACTCTAGAGAGTTCTTACAAGTTTGTAAAATGACACAAAAACTCTTAAAGCTTTCTACTCCTCTCACCTTTTTCTCTTTCTTTCTTCTTTTTTTTCTCCAGCCGAGGATGATGGGCTGTGGGAGAACGGCCTTTCGTACGAATGTCGCACGCTGCTGTTCAAAGCCATCCACAACTTGCTGGAGCGCTGCCTCATGAATCGCAGCTTCGTTCGCATCGGCAAGTGGTTTGTCAAACCCTACGAGAAGGACGAGAAGCCCATCAATAAGAGGTACGTTGCCACCACTTGTTCTGCTGAGCTCTTATCTATGTTGTTTCTTCTTTATGGCAGTGCTCTGCACATGTCCCTGCACTGTGGAAATGGGTATTTTTGGCTTTTTTTTCTTAGCGTTGCCCTTTTCGACATGTTATGTCTCTTGTTGTTAAGCTGTGATGTGGTCTGGTGCAGCTCAGGCTGAGCACTGCTCCAGCAGACACAGAGTTCACAGTTGTTGAGTGTAGTTCAGCGCGCAGACTGTTGAACCCACACTTCCAGGGTTAGGGGTTCTGTTCCCTCTGGGCAGCACTTGATATAAATGTATGTATCATATGGCTGGTTTGGATAGAGGCAGATATGAAACAGCATATATTGTACCAGGGATTTGTTTTATTTAACCAATACAATTTTATTTATTTTTAGTTCAGCACTTTTGTGTTCATTCTTTAACCTTAAGCTGCCCAGTGCACGCTTGGACTAGAGTAAGGCTGCATTAAAATGAGTTAAAGCCAGATAGGTAGCACGGTTGTCAATTGCTGCTTCATTTAACCTGGTGCTCTACAGTGATTCTTTATGTCCAGTGTCAACAAAATATTGAAGTTCAAAAGCGGTTTACAACCAGCAGCAGGAGATTAGAGGTGTGGCTATGCAAAATGAACTTGTTTTTAAACCCTAAGCGGCTCGGCCTGCTTGCACATCACCATATTATTAGCTCAGTTGAAACGGCTGCCTGCTGTTTGTTTATTTGATGTGTCCCAAAAGTTAATGTACGGGTCACTTGCTTGCAGGTTGCTTTGCATGGAGAGCAAGGCAAACAAACAAAGGAGCTTAAATGGATCAGGCTTTATAAAACATCATAGATGTATTAAAAAAAGTCTGGATTGGCCCCAGCCCCAATCCTGTGGATCAGCATGGGACATCCCTGCACTGTACACTACATTACAGTTGTGATATGAGAATTTTAACAAATACTGAAAGAGTTGCCGGACTGAGTGCCAGCCCTGTCTGTCTTCTATCTCTCCTCTCGCTCTGAGTGTGTTTGTGTACAGCTGAAACATCCTCCACCTCCTCTTTCCTATCTGCTGAGCTGGATTTCTTGCCCTTGGTGTCTGGGTTTATTGATAAGAGATGGAGACACGCTAGGTTAGTGAGGAGAAAATGACTATAGCAGTTTTTGCCCGTCTGGCATCCCCACCAACTTCCACATGCTTGCATGCATGTGTAGCAACAGCAGGGCAGTGTTAGATGAGAAAGCAGACAGCAGCCTGTAAATTGTGAACAAAATTCTAGAATCAGAGAGCTTGTTTTTTATTTTAATGCGTTGGATAGCGAGGAAACTCCCAGCTGTATTTTGTACGTGCCCATGTCGGTGTGTTATTGTTTTTGGAGTTGTTTTGGTGTTGTTGGAAGATTTCCCAGTCAGGTAACTACGCAGCGACATAATCTTGTGTGTGTGTGTGTGTGTGTGTGTGTGTGTATTTGCAGGCCAGTTGCTCTGTCCAGGGATAGAAATGGCCAGAACTCTACTATCTGCTGTCAGCTTGTCTTTATCATCACCACACTGTGGGGTGTCAGGTCAGACTTGCCAGCTTTAATGCACACTCTTTCAGGGCCTTGCATCTGTAGACAATGACTCTCTCAGGACAAGCAGGATAGATTTTCACTTAACTGGCAGACAAAAGAATAGACAAAATAATTCCCAAGAACAAGCCACTTCCCTTTTAAGCTATATTCATGGGTTGTTTTTAGCTCTGTTGCCTCTTTACCCAGTTCACTGATCAGAGGGCCCCAGTCAAGGGGAAAAAAAACAAAACAATGGTCTTTTCCTCTGCTCTGGAATTCACAGGCCACCCTCTGTCTGTGTGTCTGGTTCTCTCTCCACTCTCTCTCCTCACGCTCCCGCTCTCTCTCCCCCCTTCCCTCCACCCCCCTCTGCTGTCACGGAGCAGACTGGGCAGGTTATAAATAGTGGTGCAACCACCCTGAATCTTAGTTGTCGTCAAGGATGTTTTTTCCTCTCCCTTTGGTGTGTTCCACTGTGCTCCAGCCACGCTGGGATTTCGACAAACAAAGCACCACAAAACTCTGAAGATATTTACTAGACCCCTTTTGTGTGTGTTTTTGTTTTTTGATGTATCTACTGCGCCCAGACCAGCTGATCTGACAGTGAAACATTTCCTGAGCTGATGTAGGGCTTGTAATTAATGAATGGCTCAAGTTATTTGTGGGACAAAGTAATGCTAAGTACACAGTGATAGGACTCTCTTATGCTTGCATGTGACCCAGAGCTCTACCTTCGAAGCGTCTTGTCACCATGGAGATGCCTAAGTCTGTCCTTCCAGTATTGCCATAGAGAACTTAGTGTTCACCCCGAGACTTGATACTCATGGGTGGCATGACAGTGTCTTTTATGTCAGTGCTCAGATCTTACTTCTTAGGGTTCTTTTGAAATCCGTTTAAATTTTTCGCAAATTTCGTGTTTTAATTTTTCTGAATTCTGTGATTTAAGCACATTTTGTCATCAGGAAAGAGTGTTGAATTATGTGGTGGATGTATAAAATGTCAACAATTCTATAAGAAAATATTGTATTTGATTTAGATCTCCCGATCCTGATATAAACCTTGTGTTTCGATATGCGCTTCGATATCGACTATAGCAATGAAGAAATGAAATGGTGTGTGTGTGTGTGTGTGTGTGTGTGTGTGTGTGTGTGTGTGTGTGTGTGTGTGTGGGGAGGAGGAGGAGCAGAGCACCGCCCCCAGTGAACACAGAGAGCAGGGGACAGGAGCAACATTCCCGTAAATGACACCAAAACATTGCAGCATAGTTTTGTTTTGTTTTTTGTTAATGTGGCTTAGGCGTTGTTGAAAAACTGCCTATAATGATAGAGAAAACCCAGATATTTATAAATTGCATCCACATTTCGGCAAATTCTACGTTGATACAGTTGATTCCTTTTTTATTATCAAATTCTGCGATTCCGTCTGTGTTTTCTGCATCGTGGAAATCATAGGGCCCTACATTCTCAGTGACTTGCTGATTCCACACGGAATGATATTGAAAAGTTCCCACTCTCATTGTCCAGTGAAAACTGTACTTAATTGTACATTGTTTCACGCCCATCATTCTTGAATACGTCGCCAAAATAGCATTGCATACACAAGCTAATATCCAGCTTGGGACATTTTTTATTGAAAAATCAATTGGTGGATTAATAGTTTATAAAAATATAGCAGCTCACTTGTCAGAGTCATCAGTCCGAATCTTCAGAATCTTTCAAATGCTATGAATGATAAATAATAAAAGATCTTTTTGTGTGGGCCGCAAAAATGACATCTGCTCATGGGAAACACTGACTACCCCTCTGATCATCGGACACTCTCCTCTGCAGCATCCACAGTCTCCAGCTGGTGGAGGCTGTGGCCAGCTGACAGTGTTTATAACCTCAACCCCAGACCTCAGCCTGTGCTGAAATGCTTACATCACATCACCTGCCACTAGTGGTGCAACGGATCGCAGTTGATCCGTATGGATTTCCCCCCACGGTTTGGCACGCATGTGAACGGTGGATTAA